>JAAGKR010000072.1:0-83774 GCA_011419295.1 Clarias macrocephalus
CTTGCCCTTTTAGTATCATTTGAAATGATAGATTTGCCTAGAAACAAGCTTGCCTAGATATTGTGAAGATTGTGTCATTTTTTGCAGTTTAAACTCAAAACCTCACAGTTTTCACTTTAGTACTGTATGTATGTTAGCATTTATTTGACATTATAGAAATGTGTGCTGGGAATGCATCATCAGAGCTGCTAGATTTTTACAGAAATAACAAAACAAAATTGCACTAAGTGAAAAATTTAGCTCCATGATCACTAAATACACCAGAAACATTTCATTATAAACATTTTGAATCTATTCCACAGTGTAGTTCTAAAACCATTGCAGAAAGAGAAAGTTCAGCATTCGGGTTTGTCTCCCTTTTAACCCGTCGGCCTCTTGGTCAACCTGATATATGAGTCTGCAATGACTTTCCATTGTCACATACAGTACAGCTCCTGAGCTCATTCGCTTGCCATAACACTTATGAGCTGTTTTAACATGCTAATCAGATTCATAACTTATGAGCTGTTGGTAACATTTACCAAGACGTTATTATCTTATACTAGAATAACATACTGCTCAGGGTGGAACCCCCAAGTCAATAAGACACTGTATGTCCCCAATAACATTGGAAAAAAGCCGAATTTCTTTCTATTACAGCCAAAGACCAGAACATGCCCTAATCTACTGACCTGCCTTTATATCACCAAACACATTTCACTAGCACAAGCTTTCGAATTGATTTTATTCCCAAAATACCAGAGTGTCTCGGAGAAAGTAAAGAGGAAGTCAGGAGAGGCTTTCTATAAGTTTGTAATCCACAAAGCTCTGCCCTGTCTGTGCCCTTGAGTCTCATTTCTGATATTGTTCTTTTTTTCTCCATATTTTGGGGATCATGGATGAGATCATGGATGATCTTTGATAGTTTTGTTTTCTGATTGCTTTTACAATGCAGATGCATCTATTTTAAGCAAGCTTGTTTGAAGACCTGCAGCTTTGATGTCTTCAGCCAGAGTGCTGGTATTTCATACAGTTGCATGTATTGAGAATGTTCCAAGATTTGAGAAGAACAAAGAATCATTTGAATCATCAAACCATCAGATCATTTTTAGGATATCGCAGGTTTGCAGACACTCTAGATAAGACGAATGTCATAAACGACCCAGTAAAGGTTCAGTTTCAGAATGAGCACCTGTGTAATTTGGAGGCGGTTTCTCAATTAAACCTAACATCCTGACAGCTGAAAGTCTTTCCACCTGCACGTACTCTTTCTGGCAGTGTTAATGCAAAGGAGTGGTGGGCTCCTTGATTTGTAATGTCCTGTTATTATGGCGAGGTCCTGATGAAGTGATTAATGAGAGCAGCAGAGCAGATGCGGGGAGTATCTGGTTCATTAAGGACACCAGTGAATGCAGACTAATTTTGTGTGTGGGGGGGAGGGGAGGGGGGGCGCTACAGTACTCCTCAGTTCTAAGTACTCTCTCTTTCTTATAGGGAAATTTAACTATAAAGGAAATCCTCTCGATTAAGATTAAGTTCATGAAATGAAGGTTTTGTAAAGGATCTTAATGAAATAATTTCACCAGTCAACTAGGTTTGCGATTTCCACCAAAATAGCTCAAGTAAAAATGATCGCAGGTCCCACAGCTGTTTTTCACAGCGCCCCGGGTGTCCTTGGATCTCACTATGAGCAGCAATGCTTTATGTATCAGCATCTGGTCTCTCAGTGGTACATCACATTACTATCTCAATTAGCATAATGTTTACAACAGACAGTGTGATCACACACACACACACACACACACACACGCACACACACGCACACACATTTACACACATCTTCATCAGAAATGCACAAAAAAGCTTTTAGTCTGCATTTGCCTCTCTGAGCTCATGCAGAGTGGGGTGACGCATGGAATCCCTTACAGTCCCCGAGGCAGCTCATCTCCCCACTTTGCAAACACCCCCCACCCCCCAACCCCCGTCTGGCCGGCGAGACTCCCTCCTGCCCTCCCTCCAGGCCTGTGCAGCTTTAATAACACACACTGCTCTCCTCTCTGCATGGGTCCGTGCTCTCAGTCTAATGCGGGGAGACAGGCAGCCCCTGGCTCTTGCTATGTGTGGAGCGTACAATATAAATGCAGCCTAGCAATATATGATAAGTAATAAATGATACTTAATTACTAATGTCTTTACGAAAAAAAGTTCTATACAAAACTAACATGTGAGCAGTGACTGACCACAGGGAAAAATCTGCCCAGTTGAAGCAACATACAGTACATGCACCTAGAAATGAAGAGGTGTATCTGACACGTCCAAGTATATAGATAAGTATATTCACATTCAGACTCAGAGACTCCCTGTTGAACCTGCTACAATCGATTCATCATCCTCGACATATGTTGATCAATATGTGTCCCTTGTGTGGGGACATATGTTGCCTCGCATTAAAGTGGGGGTCACAAAGATCAGACAGTGACTCACTCGGTCTACCCATTACTTTAACCCATCCTTACTAGATTAGATGTGAACGGCACTCCGCTAATGAATTAGAAATGTAATAACCTAGCACATGCCCCACCATGCTTTCTGCCCTGACAGCTTAATTAATCTAAATACCCATGCGAGGTTTAGAAAGAGCCGCTCTTTGTCCATTGTGGAATATGATTACGCTGATTAGTTAAAAATAATGCTGAGCTGTTCCAAAGACCCGGGAGTCTGCTGGATTATGGTTGCTATAGAAGCAAGTTGTTCACATGACAGAGAAAGTCTTTGTGCACGTACTGATATGATCTTAGAGACCAGTTGAAGCTGATAGTTGATAAAAATCAACAAGATTAAATTGCATTTGAGGATGTGTGGTTGAGTTCATTATATGTTCTGTAATGAATCTACCATGCGGAAAATAAACACAAACTTACACACATACAGCTGATTGAGTTAGTTCTGCGTGAAGGTGTAGATGACTTTTTGCTCTCTAATGGGTTTTAATAATCATGATCACGGCTATAATATCAATCTTTTGTGTCTCCTTGGAGTTTAAACAACTTGAAATTACACTGAACAATGTTTTTATTTAGATATTTGAGTGATTGAGAGAATTATGGTGATCATTGTTGAATAATGTGTTCCGTTGCCCTGGTTGCCTCTGCTAACCTTAGCATTGCTAATGCTATTATTGCTGTTTCTAGCAGACATTTTCTAAAGAAAAACAGAATATAATAGATTTTGCTTAGTCATGAAGAAAAGATTAAAAATAGTTCTCGGTATAAACATGTGGCCTAAACTAATTGCACCGGTTGGTCCAAATGTAGCATCTTAGAATGGAGCCGCTTCTGTGTCTGACTCACACTGGGGTTTGGATGAAAGTTTTATTTTTTTTTTCATCCAATTTCTCTTTCTCTTTGACCCGCAGATGTGGACGAGCCCGTGGTCTTTGGCACTAATTCTCTGCAGAGAAGAAAAAAAGGCCTGGCAGGACTGCGCGTCAACCAGCAGAAGAGTAAATCAGGTCTGCTGATCAGTCTCCCGCAGGACTTCCGGCAGATCTCTTCCATCATCGATGTGGATATCCTGCCTGAAACACACCGGCGTGTGCGCCTGCACAAGCATGGCACCAACAAACCTCTGGGCTTCTACATCCGTGATGGTGTGAGCGTGCGTGTCACGCAACAAGGTGTGGAGAAAGTGCCCGGTGTCTTCATTTCACGTCTGGTTAAGGGCGGGCTGGCCGAGAGCACGGGATTGCTCGGGGTTAACGACGAGATACTGGAAGTCAACGGCATCGACGTGGCTGGCAAATCACTGGACCAGGTTACAGACATGATGGTGGCCAACAGCCACAACCTGATCGTGACAGTGAAGCCGGCCAATCAGCGCAACAACGTGATACACAGGTCAAGCAAAACCTCGGCTGGCAACATCTCCACTGGCTCAGGAGGATCTGTGCTTTCCCAGGACTCACTTCCTAGTCCTGCCTCTCAAACTGTTAGCCAGTATAGTAACAGCAACAGCGTGATGGAAGGGGACAGTGATGAAGACGAAAGCGATCTCATCATCGAGAGTGATAACCTGCCTGCGTATACATCGCATCAGTTGAGCAATGGAAACGGCATACTTACTTCAATGGCTGCTTATGGCCAGAGGCCTCTGCCGCAGAGTGTCTCATTGCCCAGTACGAGCTCGATAAGCTCGCACAACAGCAGCCCTAATAAGACGAGCAGCAGCCAAGAGAGTATGAGAGAGGACGGCAACTTCATCACATTGTGAAACACCTCTTAATATATCTTATCATATCATACAGGACACACTCATCCAATGGTTTTATGCACAACTAGGACAAAGCAAAAGGCTAAAGGTTTTATAGTACTGTACCTAATGTCACGAAACATCGGTATGATGTTGAACTCCATAAGAACTTGCCCCCCCAGTTGAAGGAGGGCATAAGCCTAGTGGAGTTAGTGAAGGGCAAATGCAGCCTGGACTGTCTCCAGAGTACATGTGGAAACATCACCTCATGGAAGTGCCTTATGGACTTACAGTCTAATTTTTATCCAATCATTCATATCAAACAGCACGCATATATTTTGCCACAACTGATGAAGGAGCTGAAACTAGCACACAAACACACACTCTCTTCATGGTGGTGTTAACGCCTCGATGCCTAGTCCGATCTCCACCTGCACTATAGTAGTGGTGGAATCTTTATTCTCCATCACATGAACTCCTCTGCTAAGACACTGGAATGTTTTTTTTTCTTCTGATGCTTCCTGCATGTCGAAAAAAAAATTGGCATAGTAGCATTGGTGAGAATGATGAAGAAATTAATAATGCACATGTAATAGAGCTGTCCTGATTCACGACCTATATGTTATGCATCTCTGATTCTGTTCAGACACGCCATGTCATCTTTATAATATCGGTGAGACGAAACCATTCTAGCTGAGCCTTTTGTATTTGCTTTACTTTATAGTCATGAGTCGTCTGCCTTTCATCACACAGTCTTCTCTGAAACATGCCTTTGACGGCATATTTTTGGGTGTCAATTGCTCTTAGGCAAAATTCAGCATTATTAATCCAATGTTTTCAATTTCATCGCTATGTACATGCCAAATGTTGCCTCTGGTCTAGTACGTTGCAGCAAAAACAAATCAAACAAACAAAAAAAGAGGAACAATAGAATAATCTAGATCTCGCATGAGGAAATGGCAAACCCAGTTCTAATGACGTTTGAAAGCCAGGTCTCCTCTCTGTCACCTCATGCTATGAGATTCCATTCATTCATGCTGTCAGTCTGTCTCACATAGGTCTCCCCGAGACAAGTTCATGTTTATATACACAAAAAAATCAGCAGCTGTCTTCATTCATTTCTTTCCAAATGCACATATTGTTTCAGAAGGTATCGGATGCTGTCTCTCTCCAGACCCGTCTCACCTCAAGCTGCTTAAAGTGTTATGAACCCAGGGATAGCTGCTTGGCCCCAGACTCTAGGAGGCTTTCTGCTTTTGAAGCTGGCTGCCTGTATTCGCCCGCCTGGGGTTGTTATCCACTCTCCCTAGAAATGTATCAATAATAGATGTTTTACTCGCACCGCGATGCGGCTCAGTGAGAGAGAAGGCCTTGACCTCTTGTGGAGCCGGCTGTCTGCGTGCCGTCTGATGTGTTCTGTGTTTGCGGTAAAAAAAAAAAAATGAAAAAAAAAATGAAGGAAATTCCTCTCGCATGTAGAGGAATCTCGCCTTTTTTGCAAGGCTAAAATTCCACCTGACTGGGGAGCTGGTTCATACAGTCGTTTGCTGATATGTGTGAATGTGTAAAGTGAGAAAAGCTCGATTCCAAATGACAAATAGGATTCTGAGAATGGAGGAGGAACTCATCTAAACAGAACTGAATCAAAGGTGTTGAACCTTCTATCGTTTTTTTTTTTTTTAAGTTCTTTTATGAAATGTGGCCAGCAAAAACACCAAGAACGCCAAAGTGTGGATGTGCGTTTCCCTGGCAGGTGTAGTTTCATCCCGAAAGCCTTCTTAATTTCCATCATTTCTCATCGTTATTATTTCCACTCTGTCACATTAAAGTATATTTAAGCAGTTTTTCTTCATGCTAAGAAAGGCTGCAGAACCGGGTTTGTTTTGATATAGACGCAGACACAACGTCTGCAAATCCAACACCTCTGACTCACTGGGACAGCTGGAGGGAACATGAAATGAAAGATGCACACACACGATTGTAGTCGAAGGGCATTTAAAAGGGTTCGGACAACTGGATGGGTATTTTTGGGAGGTGGAGATTTATCATCCTTGTCCCATTAGGTTATTTAAGAGAATTTATTCTTAGGAGGAATTGTTCCAAACGCACTGGATAGCATTAATGCACGGCAGTATGAAAAGACTTTCACGTATTTCTCTGTCTCTCTTTCCGCTAATCAGTATCTAAAGATATGAATGGCACACAAATTGGAATAACAGCCACCATAATACAAATTGTCATGAACCTAATTTTTTTATGTATGTAAATGTATATGTATATATACAATGAGAAAATGGACAATTTTGTAAACTGGGAGCCCTTTTTATTAAAAGAGCAGTATATATACAGTATATGTGTAAAATATGGAAAGTATTTTTCTTATTCTTGTACTTTTGTATGTATATTGGAATCCAGGAGAAGACGTTTCTATTTCTTTTGCGTGTGAGGAAGCAAACGTAAATCTGAAGAAATCTATGATTTTATTCTATTCAGATGGGTGGAGGTGTATCATACTGTGAATGCAAATGTGGGAATTTTAAATTGTTCTATGGAAATAAAAGTATTCAAAATGATGCACGTTTACTGTCTTATTAAGGGTTTCCAGTATTAAAGATGATATTTAATTTAAATCACGATCATAAGATTTAATTATAACACTTTTGTCAAGTAGAGACATTTTAATATACAATATTATTACTGTATATACAGTAACCTGAATACAGGTAGTTATGGAAATAGAACATTAAATGCATCCCTATCATATTTGTGTAGAACTATGCAAGTGTTAAATGTTAGCAGAGGCTTTTTCATATCATGCCTTTAAGTCATATCATGAATCAAACATTCTAATCAGATATACCTTTTTTGCTTAGTTGGGCAGAGCTACTTAACAGCTTGCTACATAAAACCAAATCAAATATTAAAAAAAAAAAAATATATATATATATTTTTGTTTGTTTTTTGGTCTTTGGGCTGCTCCCATCAAGGGGTCACCACAGCGTATCACCTGGTCAGCACATGTTACAGTATAAAGGTTTTTTGAAATACATCAAAATGGCCGATCTGGAAATATACAGATCAAATTCACAGCTTCAAGTTTAAGGACAGCTTGGCTTGCATTGATGGCTCATCAGACAGACTCTACATAAACTAATAAAGTCTTAAGTCGGCCATGGTGCTCCAAAGAAAAATAAATAATGAAAGGAAGTTGACAAAATGTACAAAACCTGATTTAAGGTGTACATTTCTGCTTTCCATTTAATAAGAAACACTATGGCCCCCTCTACTGTTAATCTGTGGAACAAGACAAATTCCTGTAGAAATAATTAGAATTATTATACCCTGCAAATGTTTATGTATCTATTTATATTTGTTCTTGAGTTAATTAAATAATAATAAAAAAAATTAATTAAAAAAAATTGTATTTTCAAAATATGTGACATTACTGACACCTTTAATTGACATCTTCTATCTACAGGTGTTGGACAATGAAACTAAAACACTGGCCAATTTAGTGCTGGAGGTTTCATGGCTAAATTTGACCAGCCTTGTGGCCAATCTTCACTGATTGTACGTCCCACCAGTAAGAGCAGAGTGTGAAGGTTGAATTAGCAGAGTAATAGCACAGATTTGTTTAAATGCAAAAAAAACAACAACATTATGGGTGACATATCAGAGCTCAATTGTTGGTGCGCGTCTCGCTGGCACGTCTGTGACCAAGACAGCAAGTCTTTGCAAGAGCCACAGTATCCAGGGTAATGTCAGCGTACCACCACGAAGAACGAACCACATCCAACAGGAGTGACTGTGGACGCAAGAGGAAGCTGTCTGAAATGGATGTCCGGGTGCTAACCCTGATTGTATCCAAAAAACATAAAACCGCAGCTGCCCAACTCACTGCAGAATTAAATGTGAACCTCAACTCTCCTGTTTCCACCAAAACTGTTCATCGGGAGCTCCACAGGGTCAATGTACATGGACGGGCTGCTATAGCCGAACCTTTGGTCACCCGATGGGCGCGTCCCTGCCAAAGAGTACCAGATCATTCTGGAGGACCATGTGCACCCAATGGTTCAAACATTGTATCCTGAAGGCGGTGCCGTGTATCAGGATAATAATGCACCAACACAGCAAGGCTGGTGACTAAGTGGTTTGATGAACATGAAAGTGAAGTTGAACATCTCCTATGGCCTGCACAGTCACCAGGTCTAAATATTGTTGAGTGTTTTGGAGGAGCGAGTCAGGAAATGTTTTCCTCCACCAGCATCACGTAATAACGTGGCCACGATTCTGAAAAAAGAATGGCTCAAAATCCCTCTGGCCACTGCAGGACTTGTATCTGTCATTCCCAAGACCAACTGATGCTGCATTGGCCGTAAAAGGAGCCCGTACACCATACTAATGAATTATTGTGGTCTAAAACCAGGCGTTTTAGTTTCATTGTCCAACCCCTGGATATATAAAACAGAAATTCTCTTTGGCCTGTCGGTGTGTGAACAGGTAGTTTCTATCACAGGTGTTTCATTACATAATGTAACTGAAACCCCGGATCAGACTGCGACGTGTCTACAGGGACGGCGTATATGACAGGTAAAAGCACGGGCGGATGAAACACAGGAGCAGCCTGAGGAGCGGCAGCGAGTTGACCGCATATTTATATATATATATATATATATATATATATATATATATATATATATATATACACATTATAAATTTGAGGATTCATGCATGTAAAATCCCTTTGTAATTCATTCATTACTTTGGGAAGAACCGAAGAAATTTACACTTATAAGAACCAAACACCAAAGAACATTAGAACATTACATTTAAAAGAGACAGGTTTTACTAGCACGAATCTGGTAATGAATGAAGAACATATATTAGTCACTCATAAGATTACGATGCAAACCAGTAAGCCCAATATTGTGCAGTTTCCCCTTGTTGGGCAGATTTGTCACCGCATGACATGACTCCACAAGACCTCTGGGGGTGTGCTGTAGTGTCTTTCACATGTTAGCGGCAGGTCCGTTGGTTGCTGTAGGTAGCAGGGCGAGTGAGGCCTCTACGAATTGGACTGGTTTGTGCGGCACATCCCATAAGTGCTCAGTCTCATTTGGAGTCTTATGAAGGCCGGGTTGGCATTCTTGGGCTCTTTGCCTGTGGTACCCTGGGTGTTCAGGTGCTTCTGTCACATTTATTAATTTTTTTGCCAATTTGCACTTCATTGGCTTTTCTGTGGGATCGGACCAAATAAGTTTGCCTTTTCTCCCTGTGGGCATGGGTGAGCCAGTTTACTGGTATATAATTGACAATCAATGTTAATGTTATGACTGGTCGATGTAGAAGCAGTCAAAATACTGGGAAGTAAAATATGCTTGGCCATAAGAATGTTTTACCCGTCAGAAACAGTTTGGACATTTGCAGATATTGGACAGGTGATTACTCTTGCACAATAAACTGCACGGTAAAGGAGGGAACCGGCTACTAGTTTTAGAATTATACGGTTTAGTTGATTTAAGCTGCTGTTACTTGGTAACTGCCACTGTTATAAGAAGCAGCTGTAATAAAAAGCCCTTGTTGAGATTGTTCCACAAAATACACTGCCCAGATAGAAAAAAAGGCACTGACTTGTATCAAGTCAAGAAAACTACTGAAATGACTGGAATTGGACTATGACTGGAACTTACGTACTGTGTTATGATATGTTATGTGTCTCAGATTAAATGCGGTCAGAAAAAAATCAAGAACAACCATCAAGATCAAAATCCAAAGGCACCCAGCCTCGACATCACCAACATCTTTCAGTTGCACCCACACCTCTGCTTAGATCACTTAAACAATTAAAGTCAGCTGACGCCCTAAACGGACTGAATGACCAGTTGGCACCAGGGCGTTAGCAGCAGATCATTTGGGCGCTTTAAGGATTACTTATTTTATCCATGGGATGCTCGATCAAATTACAATCTGGGGAATTTTGCTACAGTAGCTAACCTGTTTATACAGCAAGCTTTGATGCACTGTGTGTTCTCATACCTTTCTATCATAGCCTTTCTAACATTTTCAGCAATTTGTGCTACTTTTCTGTGGGATTGGACCAGACAGGCTGGCTTTTGCTCAGGCATAAAATATCCTTGCCCATGATTGTGTCACCAGTTTACTGGTATATAATTGATAAGCAATGCTAATGTTATAGCTGATCGGCACATAAGAAATGTCAGTAAGTACCAATACATTCCATTTAAAAAATGGGTTGGGTCAAGGTAATAGAGTAACATGATGAATAGTTCAATATAGTTTTTTATTTTGAACCCTAATGAACATCTGTGATCTGAGTGGAAAAGGAAAGACCACATGCACAACTCTAAGTACGCAATGGAGCCTAACGTTAAATGGACCAGGAAACATTTACCGCTAACCGTATTACACATTACTGGAAGAGACTCGTTCTCTCCCAGGCCAGAATGACCAGAGTATAAGGAGGAAAAAATGGGAATGGATCCGTTTGGGAAACAATAAAAAAGTCAGCTTTTATTGGTGAGCAGGTTCTGTCTCTCTTCTGCGAGTGTTATTGTGGCACACTTACATTTATAGAGTGTACCTGGCTCTGCAATTAATCCACTCTGAACAGGCTCTCCAGGCTCTGTGGTACTCCGGCCTTAATGGTCAATCATTTGGCCTGTCATTTCAGGAAGCTCTTCCTCTTACTCTATAATTTAGATGCACTGGTCTGGGCAGCACAAGCATCTAATTTTGGGAGGCAGGGATGTGAAAAGAAACACAAGGGATGTAAACAACATTTTCACAAGTCACTGAGAACCATTGCCCAAGGATTGCATTATTATTATTATCATCATTATTATTATCATTTCATTTTGTGTGATTTTGTTGCATGCAAAAAAACAAGATATGCAAAATAACACAAGAGACACCATCATATGCTCATGGATGCGTATTTTAATAAAAATAATTCTGTCAAAATTAAATGAGTACAATATTTCTTTAACATGTTGCCAGTACATATGTGTTTTTTTTTTCTTTTCAGCTATTGTTTTCCTTTTTTATTTTTGTTTTTAAATGTATTTAAAGGTTCATGCTAAGTAGAGGCTAATTCATTTCACAATGGCTAAAACCAAAACTCAAATAAAACTGAAATAACAGAAGTAAATTGTGCACAGCTTGTTGTATTCAGCTTAGTTATATTTGTCCTGCTCCTTCGTAATCTGAGGCAGAGATGCCACTACACGAATAAGCAAAGAGGGACAAATTTTTACTAGGAGGATATCAGCGCAATCCTATCCTTCATTTGTACATAGTAGGTCCCTGATCAAGGTTCAGCTCTATGTGTGTGACTGTTTTAAAATGGGTGGATAACCAATGATGAGCTCCTGAAGAAATGTTTTTTTTTTTTTTTTTGCCATAAAAACACCCTTAAAACACAGGCTTTACTATGTACAGAACAGTAAAAGTACAAGCTCTTGGATCTAGCTCTTACACATGTCTCCATGCAACACCACTCAGCATATTCATCAATTCATGTACCAGAAAGAGAAAAGAATCCAAAAGGTTGAATGAACACACTATTGGAAAGTGCACAGACTATGGCCTAAAGGAGTCGCCACAAACGCATCAAGAACACGTGGGTAGGATGGTATACTCTGTTACTCTTTTAAACCACAGTTGTTGTTGTTTTTTTTAAGTGCATGTTTATCTTGAACCAAGTGTACTATATTTCAGATTTGGCAGGTTAAATATGTAACGTCCAGAACAGTGTTTCTCAGTACTGGTCTTGGAGAACCAGATTCCCATTTGGATATTTTCCCTGCACACAGCTCAACAGCTAATTAACAAGTCTTAATTAGGCTGAATTGGTCGAGTTATTAAAATGTGCAGGGCTGGTATACTCCCATGACCATCACTGAGAAACACACATCTGGACCGTTCCCAGAAAGGTTCAGGACCCTCAGACTGGTCCGGTTTGAAGACCAACCAAATTGCACAGGCTGTGTAGTTTATTCTGCTGCTGTAACAGTGGTATGGTGGCCAGCATGGAAACGTTGTTAATGCTGAGGAAATGGCTGATTCTGGGGATGAAACTAGGGTTATGTTTATGATCAGAGGAACATGAATATAAGAACATGAAACGAAAAGAGTACTATGGAACAAGAACGATGGATTTGTGTGTCATTTTGTATATATTGCGACCAGTTTAGAGAAAAGAGACTGCTTTGGTCACGTCCTGCAGTGACTAAGTCAGTGATTGTGATTGCATGACGGTGAGAGACGGTGAGTTAATGGACCGAGAAGAAATGTGAGGTTAGGAAGAAAGCTTGTGATGGAGAAAAGATCAAAACAGGTATAAGAACCACCACAACCCCAAAGTCCTCATTCATTTAACACATCATTTCACTCTTTAATAGCTGGAGTACAGTGTCTCCAACAGTCGTCTTAAGCAGTCAAACTCCTACAACTAAACAATCAGTAGAGAAAGTGTCAGGAATTTGAGGGAAAACCCCTCATCATAAGAACTGTCCTAGCAGATACAAAATGTAGCAATTTGCAGAACCCATTAGTCAGTTCCCAAGCTTCGGTGTTGTAGTCAAAGCTAATAAAATAACTAATCTTCGAAGAACTTTATATTTTTATTCATTGTAGCCACACACACGAAAACCCACAGGTTAAATTTCGATAAAGCCAACCCAAAACAATAAAAGCTGGGGGGGATTACATATACATATATTTGGAAGTGTACACTATAAAGATCGTCTTTAAAATAGAAGCTTTTTGAAGTATGAGAGAAACCAGTGCTTTGTAAAATATACTTAGGAATTCTGGGACTGCAATGCATCTGTATGATCTGCACCTAGTAAAAAGACTAGTTCTAGTGCTGGTGTCTGAGGTTAACTGCTAGCTTGGAACCGGGACACACGGAGACTCGCACCTTCTCAAAAAATCTTGAACAAGCTTTCAACCAAATAGAAAAACCAGGCCTGGGGTATAGTAGCCAGTAGAATTATAGTCCATATATATATATCTCCATACTGTATATAAGCCTTATTGAGTAGTCACAGTACTCATTCTACATGCTAAAATCACATGTCGTAAATACCTGAGTTCTGAATAAGGGAGGTGTGTTGCTTCTTAAAACTGGAAGAAGACTTCACTGCTATGCATTACCCTTGATATGATGTGTGTGTGTTTGTGTGTGTGTGTCTGGAATACTATGCACTGAATCCACCCATAAAACAAAGAAGGGAATTCTGGTTCAATGTCAAGGCGAGCACAACAAACTGACAAAATAGAAACTAAAATAAAAATGACTAGATAAACCGAATAATAATTAATTGCCTTTAAATAGTGTCACACAGTTTGCATTTAATAATACTAAATTAAAAAGAAGCCTCTCCTCCATGTTTCTAGTCATCTCTCATCTGAACTGCCTGTGGCGAGTGAATGCACCGTTTTAAACAAGCGTGTTCCTCATGGCAACCGGCTGGAAAGTCCTCTTCTTAACTGTCCTGAACATTGCCTGAGGAAACAAACACACACCCACGCATGCATTATTACATGGAAACACTGCAAAAAAAAAAGAAAAGAAAAGAAAAGAAAGAAAAACAGTACACATCCTTATCTGATGATACATTATTGCACTGTACATTGTCATTAGATTGTAGCATTAATGCAGTGAAACGTGCAGAACTAAACAGAAGCAGCGACAGGAAGCAGACACTGGAAGCGGCGCCCTGGATGTCTATAACTGCAAACATTTTTGCTACTCTGAATAAATTCGTTCAAATTACAGATTCCTAATAACCTCTTTTTATTCATCTTAAACTGGGTACCCTGTTGAAGATCTCCAATTTTATAGATATGAAATGTCATTTAAAGTGATGTGTACATAGAGAAAGGTTTGGTCAACATTATAATCATAATGAGAACTCTGGAGGATGGAGAGCACTTTCAGATTTTGTTGCATAAAATGACAAAACAAACATTATTTATTGCTATTTTCTATTGGTATAATGCCCTTTATGATCTTTTAATGTTACCACGATTAAAGGCAATTGTTTGTCTTTTTTACATCGCGAATGAGAACACTCGGAGATCGATTGAAATTAGTCAGTTCCTGCATCTGCTTCAGGAGAGCAATATAACAAGACTGTACTATTGCACAACCAGCACATCATGACACAAATGCAGATACGAAGAACGTGCGAGCAGATATTGAAAGTAATCAGGTTTACACACATATTATGCTTCTATTTACATTATGATTAAAAGAATTACCCGTCTCATTCAATTGCACAGAACGTTGCACTCAATTTGTGTTTCTGTTTTCCGACTGAAGTGTTTACACGAACAGTATTTATTCTGATCGAGATCAGTGTGATTACAGGCTGCATGTAAATGTAGATAATGATTTTTTCCAAAGTGGGTTGCAACAGATCGTTCAACAGCTCGACAATCGATGTGATGATTATTTGGAACAGCAGGTGATGCAGTGAAAAAGGCACCCACGCAGTCGAGGTACAGCACGCTGCATCCAGCCGGTTAAAGAATGCAGTACAATTGATAAAACCAGCTCAAGACAAGGTGGGAACGCATACCTGACAGAACTCTGTGCTATTATTACGCCTAATGTAGGTGTAACTAGGGTAGGCGTGTTACTCACATATCAAAAGGTGCAATGATTTTTGGTTCTGTTGAATTTAGCAATTTGCAAGGAATGGAGTGGTCAGCGTCAGCCATCCATGGCTTGTGAGCATGTGTGTTTGTGTTAGAGAGCTGAATTTGTTACCTGGACTTGGGCTAGTGCAAAAAGTTGTCGACTCTGGCGAATGAGCAGGAGCCGGAGCGCACACGGGCCATGAGCTGTACACACTCGGTGGCCTGCCCCAGAGCCAGCATGAGGGGGGGCTGCTTGGGTAAATTCTGAGACTCTGTTGGAAAAGCAGAGAGAGAGAGAGAGAGAGAGAAATAGAGGAAGCATTACAACGTCAGTATTGGAATTTGTCGATTACTTGCTCCTGTTTCTTTCTCTTCAGAATACCAGCATGAAACTACAAAACGTTTTCTTCAGGGAAGCCCTTCAGGGTACTATATAGAACCCAAAAGAGCCAGTGTTCTGTTTCACAAGTCTGCTTGGTGTTCTAAGCAGACTAAAACAGAGTTCTAAGGAGAACTCTTTATAAAAAATAAAAATAAAAAAATAAAAAAAAGCAATGTGGTAATTATTTGTAACAAGCATATGTCCTTAAACATCTGGATATTTTATAGATACTTCGGTTAACCATTCTTCCTTTCATAGATCTTCAGTAACTGTGCTCCTGGGAACAATGGGTGTGAAGCAAAAATACACACTGGGTGCAGCACTATTGTCAGGCATCATACAACCACATATTTGCATCTAGGGGCAATTTAGAGCTGTCAAGCTGCTTATAGATTTTTTTGAGAGGAGGAGAATCTCTCAGGGGTGACCCGAGGATCCTGGAGCGGTGAGGTGGCAACAATACCTACACTAATCTAAATCTTTAACAAAATGACTGCCTGTGTGTGTCTGTGTGTGTCTGTGTGTGTCTGTGTGTGTCTGTGTGTGTCTGTGTGTGTCTGTGTGTGTCTGTGTGTGTCTGTGTGTGTCTGTGTGTGTCTGTGTGTGTCTGTGTGTGTGCATATTTATCAGGCAGAAGGTTCTTACCCAAGATGGCGCTGTTCAGGGCAGAGCAGATGGCCTCTCTCTGTGTGGGGTCCAGCTGCTGGCCCACTGGGCAATTCCACGGGTCCGAGTAGGCAAGTAGACTAAATGCATCCTATGTGCGCCAGCATGCACACAAAAAGCACAAAGATTAATGTAAAATCAAAAATAAATACTTGTTTCTTAGCTATTAAGCTAATTTATAACAAGCATCAGTAAACATTTGTGCTGATTTGGGAGTGAATGGTATGCTGGGCGCTGGAGTGATAAAGCTCCGAGTTACTGATCGGAAGGTTGGCGGTTTGCGCCCCAGCTCCGGCAGGTTGCTGCTGTTGGGCCCTTGAGCAAGGCCCTTAACCCTGTCTGCTTCAGGTGCGCTGTAAAAATGTCTGACCCTGTGCTCTGACCCCTACCTTCTAACAAAACTGAGAAATGTGAAGAATAAGGAATTTCACTGTGCAGTAATGTATATGTGAAAAATAAAGGATGAACTTATATCAACATACTTGGAAATTGATTCATGATACACTATGGACTATGTGGACATCTGACAATCACACAAATATTTGGTTCTTCAGCAAACTTCTGTGAGGGACACGATTATCTAGAAATGTCTCGGTACTCGGTTACATTTCCTTTCACTGATATCAGTCCCTGATCCTGGAAAATCACAAAATAATTTACGAACAGCACTTGCACAGTACGTATGGCTCTGACTTATCTAGAAAACTTTCTACCTTGAAAATATTCAATCGCTAGTGAAACGCTGAGATAAGTGCATTAATGTAGGATGGGATTATATAGAGGAATAAAGGTAGTTTTTACTAACACACAGTAACCGTGTTCTAATATTCGGCGCAATTATCAGTCCCTTTTTTGATTTGAACACCCCTCGTATTTTGCCAAGAACTTGTCTGCAACGTCGCCACATTTTCCTTTTACTTTTATGCTTTACTTTTAAGATATCAAAACACCTTTGATATACTTAAAAAATAGTTACACAACTATTGTAACTATTGAAAATCATACCTTAAAGTTATATAACACCTTATACACCTTGTTAGTTATAAATAAGGAGATGCTTACTGTAATACACATGACATTCTAAATACTTAACTAATAAAAATCATCCAACTACGTATCTTAATTCCAGCTCAAGTCCTCCATCATACACGATATAGGAGTAAAAACGTAGGATGTCCTGCTGCAGTCTGCACAACCTCTACTTGTGATTGCAGCTGTGTAGTGTGAGTGAGGTTTTTGTATTGTGCACTCTGCTTCAGGCCGGTTGGATTATTTTTAATGATCATTCCCTTGACTCCCCATCACTCAGCTCTGTACCTGCAGCATCTTCTTATGCATGGCGTTCTTGCCGTATTGGCGTGAGAGCTGCTCGCTGAGCGCCTGCAGCTCGCGGCCAAACTGGATCATGCGCTCCGTGGCGGCCTGGTTACCCCCACATAGCTGCCTCGAACCACAGCTGTCCTCTAAAAGAAGAAAACGAGATGATCGTTAGCCATCATTCGCGAAATATTTTTAATTTTTTCTACAGATTCTTCTCTTCAAATTATTAAGGGTGGAAATGGAATAAAATCAGACAGAGTCCATTTTCCCGAAGACACTGCAACATGTAAAGATGATAACGTGTGTAGGCAACACAGTGAGAAGCAATAGTGGCTACAGTAGATACAAGATGTCCAGGGCAGATTAGTATGACCTAGACTAGAGATCATACCTTGGGCAGTCTTACAGATCTTATAACTAGACCTTATGTGAGCTGTTTGTTAGAATCATGTATTTTCATATAAATACACAGTATCTAGTCAGTCAAGATGTGTGCATCAGAAACCTCAGGGTCCCTCCTCAGGGAGTGAGTGAGAAATAACAGTTTTTTTTGTAAGGAAGCCTTGCAACTTTGCTGGTTAGACTTATACATGCCGCAGCTTTTGTCTTATTACTTTATTCATTTCTAGTTTTAGCTCCAGTTTAGTAGCTTCTCTGTGCTTTTCAGCAGCAGGTTCTGTAACCTCTTTGTATTTTTTTCCAGTCTGAAGGCGGGACATAATATTTATTTATTTGTATTTTAATACCAATCCTCACAATGCTATTCACCTCACTCTGCTTTTCAAACTGCAATATAATTAAATGCTGAATGCGTTCAGTGGCCGGTCTTAGACTAAATGGCCATATGATTAAACAGCTCTAAAAAGGTTTCAGTGCATCAAGCTCTCATGCATACAGAAGTGCTCCGTTTAGCAACACAAGGTATATATGCAGTGTATATACAGTGCCCTCCATAATTATTGGCACCCCATGGTTAAAATGTGTTCTAATTCAGTTTTGTTCTAAATAACATAGGACCACAATGGAAAAAAAGAGAAAATTCCAACCGTTAATTCAAGTGCATTTATGTGGAAAAAGAAATCCCACATTAAGAAATAATTCTTTTACATCAAATCATGGGTGCCACAATTATTAGCACCCCTGATGTTTAATACTTTGTACAACCCCCTTTTGCCAACAAAAAAAGCACCTAATCTACTCCTATAATGTTTCACAAGATTAGAGAACACAGAAAGGGGGATCTTCGACCATTCCTCTTTGCCCAATGTCTCTAAATCATCCAGTGACCTGACCCCTCTCCTCTGCACTCTCCTCTTCAGCTACCCGGAGTCTTCTGTGTGTGGTGAACCATTTCTGTGTAGATGTGGCCACACAGATTTTGCTTTCAAATGTCCTGCTATTTCAAAGCATTCATGATGCCATGCACCCTAACAAGGTTCCAAGGGCCTCTGGAAGAGAAACAGCCCCACAGCATCACCGATGCTCCCCCATACTTCACAGTGGGCAAGAGGTGCTTTTCTGCATACTCATCTTTTGTGTCCCGCCATACCCACTTAGAGTGAAAAAGCTTCATCTGACCAAAGAACACGGTCCCAGTTAAAGCCCCAGTACCGCTTAGCAAACTCCAAACGTTTGCGTTTATGATTGCGACTGAGAAAAGTTTTTTTCCTTGCATGCCTCCCAAAGAGCTTGTTGGCATGTAGATAGAGTCTGATGGTTGTTTTGGAGACTTTGTGACCCCAAGATGCTATCATTTGTTGTAGTTCTTCAACAGTGAGCTTTGGAGAATTTTTTATTTCTCTTACCATCCTCCTCACTGTGCGTGGAGACAAAATAAACTTGCGTCCTCGTCCAGGCTTGTTTACTACTGTTCCAGTTTTTTTTTTTTTTTTTAATTTCTCAATGATTCCTCTCACAGTAGATATGGGCAGGTGCAGGCAGGTGGCTATTTTCTTGTACTCATTGCCTGACTTGTGAAGGTCGACACACATCTGCCTTACTTGAATGGTGTGTTCCTTTGTCTTTCCCATGTTGAAGAGTGGATAAGAGAAATGACTTCTGTGTCACGTCATATTTATACCCCAGGGAAGCAGGAAATGATAAATTACTAATTAAATGTTCCTAGATACTCTGATCAACTTTGTAAACTACTGTAGAAATGACAGAAATACTTCAATTACATTTATTTTCTAGGAATTGTTAGGGGTGCCAATAATTGTTATTTTATGAAAAATAATTATTTGTTAGTCAGGGATTTTTATTTCCCCTTAAAATTCACTTTATATTCACATTACTGTATATATTTTCTACAATTTTTAGTGTGACAATATGCTTCTGCAATAAAAACTGAATTTATTTTAAGGTTTTTAACACATCTTAACCAGTGTGCCAATAATTATGGAGGGCACTGTATATGTGTGTGTGTGTGTGTGTGTGTGTGTGTGTGTGTGTGTGTGTGTGTGTGTGTGTGAGTGAAACCTCGGATTGCGAGTAACCTGGTTTGCGAATGTTCCTCAAGACGAGCAAAAATTTTAAATGAATTTTGACTTGAAATACGAGCAAGTCTTAGTCGCTATATATATACAGTATATATATAGTACACACCTTCTCATTCAAAGAGTTTTCTTTATTATGTTCTTTATTGTGTTCTTAGTCTCTTCTGCTTGTTGCCTGTCCTTAGCAGTGGTTTCCTAGCAGATATTCTACCATGAAGGCCTGATTCACACAGTCTCCTCTTAACAGTTGTTCTAGAGACGTGTCTGCTGCTAGAACTCTGTGTGGCATTGACCTGCTCTCTGATCTGAGCTGCTGTTAACCTGCGATTTCTGAGGCTGGTGACTCGGATGAACTTATCCTCCGCAGCAGAGGTGACTCTTGGTCTTCCTTTCCTGGGGCAGTCCGCATATGAGCCAGTTTCTTTGTAGCACTTGATGGTTTTTGTGACTGCACTTGGGGACACTTTCAAAGTTTTCCCAATTTTTCGAACTGACTGACCTTCATTTCTAGTAATGATGTGCATTCGGTTTTCTTTACTTAGATGCTTTTTTTCTTGCCATAATACAAATTCAAACTCTTTGAATGAGAAGGTGTGTTCAAACTTTTGGTCTGTACTGGATATATACTGTATATATTAGGGGGTGCTCTGATTGATCGCCGATCATAATCGGCCGATAATTGCTCTGGGAAGTTTGATCGGCAGTCTCTATAATGGCCGATATAGAAAAGCCGATCAGATGAGGCAAAACTCGCGAGACAATTTTTTTTTGCACACTGATAAAATGGCTTCACCGGTCTGGCAATTCTACGTGTTGTGTGAAAGACAATACATTAGCAGTCGGCAACCTGTGTAACAAGACAATTCCACGAGGCAGGAAGTACCCAAAGCATTTTAACACCACAAACTTCATCAGACATTTGAAGGTTAGTCACGTAAAGGAACATGAGCAGTTTTCAAAGTTGTCTAGCGCTAAGAGAGCGGGAGAGCCACTCACTCAGCTGTCAGTAATACCCCTACTATCTCACCTACATGTTTTTTGGCGCTGTGATTACGTTTCCATCTTTCTGCGCGAAAAATTAAACATATTAAATTTTTTAAAGATTCAATTTTTTTGGCGATGCTTGCGGACCTTGCAGAACTTCCGGCGACTCATGTCATACTTGTCTGTTATTTTAATAAATTTTATACAATCTACAAGAAAGTTGTATTTGTGAAGCTCTAATTCACTAACCAAGCACAGGCTGCTATATTTTAAGATGACGTGTTGCACATGTTGCTTGCCAATAAATACAGTTGTCAATTCATGATATTCCTCTTCTTGTAATTTCAATAATTAATTTACATTGTTGTTAGATATAGTTTAATAAATAATGCTACATGATCAGGCTTCGAGTAGACCCTGTAATCGGTGATCGGTATTGGCCGATACAGCTTCTAGTGATCGGCCCCAAAAATCCTGTTTGGAGCACCCCATGTATATATATATATATATATATATATATATATATATAGAGAGAGAGAGAGAGAGAGAGAGAGAGAGAGAGAGAAGAAATTATATAAGGATTGTACACATATGTACACAGTAGCATTATGATCGGACAGTAATGAACACTTCGTGTGTGTGTGTGTGTGTGTGTGTGTGTGTGTACGTATACGTATAAAAACACAGCACATGATGCTTTTAGCATGTCATCAGATTAACTATGCCATTTCTGTCAGGCTGTGATAAACTCTTGGATTGTAGAAATAGTCGGACCCTCATTCATCTAAGTTGCATATAATCAAATCGGATACAAATTACTCCAAAAGCTTCCTAGTCGAAGTGCTTTTCATGTTGAGTGGACTATTTTAAAAGCCAGAAGATTTCTCAGTGTGCAAATAAATAAACTAATCACAGTCAATACTGTTTATAATATAATACAATTACAGCCAGTATAGTTCAGGTACTACATGCCCTAATATAGAAACGCTGATACTCTTAATTAAGTAGTCAGGTGTAGCTCAGTGGTTAAGGCATTGGACTACACTTCAGAAGGTTTCAGGTTCAAATCCCTTGAGCATCAAGGTGTCCCCTTGAGCAAGGCCCTTAACACTCAACTGCTCGGATGTATAATGAGATAAAAATGTATGTCACTCTGGATAATGGCATCTACCAAATGACTAAAAGTAATTGTGCAAACTACAAAAAAAAATATATATATAACCCAGGGTTAGTATATATAACCCAGGGTTAGTATATATATATATATATATATATATATATTAGTTTCAAACACATAGATATATATTAGTGTGCATGTTTGAGGTTGTTTTATACTTGCATATCACCACCACCAAATGTGGTGTGAATTCTGTTTTGCAATGTTCATATATATATATATTTTTTTGCCAGTTGATCTAATTTAAAGATGTGGTCTGTTCAATCAGTCAGCCTCACTACTACTGGGTTAGTATACCAAATACCTCAAAACTGCACCATGATCGAGATTCATACGATCTTATATCTGAATGATGACGATTCATTTGCATGCATTTCCCCGCATTCAAATCACATTGCACTCATGTATTCGCTTATATACTTGACAAACAAAAACATGTACTGCAACAACAGCCTCAGTGAAGAAATAAATGTAAAAGGCTGTATCAGTGCGGGAGATGAATCTGTTTAATGACAATGCAATGTCACATTTCCTGAAATCCTCAAAAGGAGGCAAAAGCAAGTGTTAGAGAGGCTCCTCGTTAAAGAAGTTTGCCGACAGTGTGTATGTGTGTGTGCGCGCGCGTACAATAGCGAGAGAGAGAAAGTCATCCTATCTCCTCTTTTGTCTTACTCCAGCCACGATTCTTTTCTAATGTAAAGGGCAGGTTAATTTGTTTTATTTTTACCTTATATTTTGCATTATTTTTTTCTATAAATATTTTTGGGTTGTGAAACAAATTATCTGAGTTTTAAATATTTCTTATGAGGGACATTCGCTTTGATATACGAGTGTTCTGGAAACAAGCATGCTTCTGGAACGAATTGTTCTCGCAATCTAAGGTTTAACTGTACATAACAAACTCTGACATTTACCTTATGCTAATATAAATAATAATGAAGTACTGTGGTTGGCCGGGTGTCCAAAAAGCACAAGTTCTGATAAAAACGCACATTGAATGCAGTTGAGTGTAAATACAAGAGGAAGATAAGATTATAAATACAGTACATTTGTCTGGAAAACAAAAATCTGCCTAGTCGTGCTAAGGTATAAAGTAAGCCTTTAAACATTGTGCTTATACCAATTCATTTCCAACTCAAACCACATCTGGTGGTGTAACAAACTTTTTATGTTAGTATTCTATTACTAATGTTTGTGTGTACCTGCTACTCCGTTGCCCACGCTACTGTCGTCCCCTTGCATGATCTCCTGGTGCTTGTAGGTGCCGTTCATAATGCGAGTGGAGGAATTCTCAGTCACTCCATTACTGTAGTGCTCCGCCTCAATCTCCATCTCACTATCACTGCGTGCACACGAACACACAGCTCTAAATGACAATTTGTCTTTAAGACGACTTAAATATCTATTTTATGCAAAAAATGAACATATCAACATGCATTAATAATTTATTTTTTTCCAGTTTTGATGTGTACAACATGCCGCCAACTCTCCACCTGGTTTCCTGGTTGCTGGTGGTACTGTGTGGCTGGGACTTGGTGGAGTCTGTGGAGTTGGATTCAGAATAGTTGACAGATGAAGGTGAGGAGGAAGGGGAAGAGGAGGCGGAGCCAGCTCCGGGATATTTGGTGTGGCTCTTGTTTTTGTTAGAAGGCGTCACACCGTTACTGCATGTGGGACTGTCTGCTCCTGAACAAGGTGGAATATACAAAGATTATAGAAAGAACTAAAGAATATAGTTAGAAAGAAAGTGCACTGTTCGCACTGCATGCTCAAACTTAATTATCACTCAACAGAAGCTCTAACAAGTCATACTTATCAACATGCTGAGGATGAACGACACTTTCACAAAGATATTTTCGGTAATCATCAAAAACACTCTCTGCCAACCTGTTGCTATACAACTGGTAGACACACAATTGCCCAGAATGTCTTGTACAATTTTTTAGCATTAACATATGTTCTTTACTGGAACTACGGAGCCAAAACCTGTTCCAGCAGACAGTTTCCTAAGTGCACAAAGTCATGGCTTGCAAACGTGTATGTAGAGGAACTACATGGCCTGCACAGAGCCCTGACCTCAACCCCACTGTTCACCTTTAGGATGAACTGGCATGCTGACTACACGCCCCTATAGACCCTATTACACAAAATCCCTACTATTGCTCTGGCGGCTGAATGTGCAAAACCCCACAGCCATGCTCGGAAAATCTAGTGGAATTGCTATATAATTGAATATACAGTAAAAATTGCTGTTTAAATGATGATGTTCTCCAACATTATTCCCCATGCATTTTTTAACTTATTTTAAAGCTATTTCTGTGCAATGTCTTGCAAGACAAATTAGGGCCACTACAAGCTAAGTATATACTGTATATTTGGTGTAAGAGAGTAATTTTGATTGTTAAGCAAAAGAACAAGAACAACAACAACAAAAAGCACTGTGCTTACCTGTGCTGTGCAGGTGGGGGTTGGCAGCTCCGTGCCGGGGGCTAAGGCTCGGGGAACCGGAATAACTGTCCTGGGTGTTGGGGGAGTGGACACTAAAGCATCGTACCTCACTGTCTGTACCATTCACCATCTCCACAAACTGCCGACACCTGACAAAGAGGGGACAGTCATGTTGTATCATTTTGTGTTCGTGTGACATCTTTAAGCCACATTCATGTGTCAAAATGAGCAGGGACATCTCCTCAGTCCCGTAAGACTCCCTGACAGATATTCATAGCTTGGCAGGTCAGACATTTTTGCAATATCAGTCACACTGATTCTCAGACTCTCACAGTGTCTATACCGCCATGGACAGCATGTCCTATAAAGCTGATTAATTCAAAGGGGTAGCTATATCATTTAAGATTGTTAGTGTGGACACACCAAAACATCTAACATTAACTCTATGTGAAAGAAAGCAGTATATGATGTTTATCTCAAACAGATACGATGAATGATTAGTAGGGATGGGAATCACCAGGGCTCTCCCGATACAATATTTTCATGATATCGCCGATTCGATCTGTATTGCGATTCTCTATGCATCACGGTTTTAGAAATATATTTATTCACTATCAAATTTTTTTTACAATTCTAAACATATACAGTAAATAATTTGCTAATACCACACAGGATACTGTGCCGAGAGAATAGTTTACATTACACCACCTCCAGGCATATAAAGAAACAGAAACAGTTCAAATGCAAGCACATATGAATTAGAAATGTACTTTTTTTTTTTTTTGAGTCAGCAATATAAGAATTCACAGAAGATACATACGATACATATGATACTTCATCTCTAGTCTCCTTTTAGGCTTTGACTCCTAAAATTCAAGAGACTAAACAAAAGTCCTTCGACTGACTCAGCACTACTACGTAGATTACTTTGATTATTAACTTCTTTTTTTCCTCTTTAGTGAGTCAGACCATTTGTCTCCCAAACGGTTCATCCCTGCACTAATATTATTGCGCCAGCTGCCGAAGTGTAATTAACAAAATTCCTCCTTATTCTGCTAACAGAATGCCTCCTCTAATAAAACTTAACTAGGTGCGGCACAACTTCAGGCAGATCCTCCTGGTCATATCCTGCAACACACAGCTGAGAGTCGAACCCATGTCCCAACCTTTTACACTAATGAACAGCTCAGATGTTAAAGACGTAACCATGGAAGCGGTTTGATTAAATCACAGTGTAGAGTAACATTCTGACTACAGCCACAAACAAACAAACAAACAAACAAACAAACAAATAAATAAATAAATAAAAACAGCTCTCACAAACTACTACTTAGCTGTATTTCAAAGACTAATTCTGAGGAGGTATGAGGGTCATACAGCCCCCTCACAATCATAACGCAAACATTAACATGTCTAGGAACCAAGGAGCAACTGACTTAGTCTTTGCCCTAGATGGAAAACATGTAATTACTGCAAGACTGCTTAGAAATCCTGCTGAAGAGCAATGTGTTCTGTCACTAGGCTCATGGATAAAGACAATGCTATAACAGCAGAGATGAAAGCACCTACTATTTATAGCTTCATATGCCTCATTAGCAGACCACACGTTTAAAACATCAGAAACAGTTTAAAATATTAAAACATCTGAAACATGAGGCATGATTCTTCCCATCTCATCACTCAGGACACATGTTAAAGCCATTTCTAATTTCTTTACATAGGATATAATATATAAGAGCTACCTAGTGATCTTACAGGTAGTGTAGTGTAGAAAGACATGATATACCTTCTTGCTTTTTTACCTTATCTGGTAAGGGTTACACTGAAATGTCACTGAAATATTAATATGAAACCAGCACAACACACTCAATGGAAAAGTGTCATCTTCTATCACAACCTCTTTTGTTTTCTTGGTGAAAGGGAATGCACTTATTTTGTGCCTCAAGATCAATTTAATTACATGTTGGCGCAGTGGTAAAGCGCTCGCCCTATCATTCGGAGATTGCGAGTTCGATCCCCGGGTGATGCTGTTACCTCTCTCAGCCGGAGGTCTAGAGGGAGCTGATTGGCCGAGCTCTCTCAGAGGGGAGGGATGAGAGGTACATAGTGCTCCCACATTAATCACGGCTCTACAGCCAATCAGGGGCATCCGTGAGCTCACGAAAGCGGGAGGAGCGGATAGCGCTGTCCTCCGAGTGCGTTACTCCGCCCCCAAGGGTTCGTGAGCGAGCGGTTCTAAAAGATGCGGTCAGCTGGCGTCACGTGGTTCGGAGGAAACACGTGATAGTCTTCGCCCTCCCGACTGAGTGGTAGTAGTAGCCTTAATGTGGGAGCCCCCTAGTGACGGGGAGGAATTGGACACGAATAAATTAGGGAGAAAATCGGGGAAAAATCCAAAAAAAAAATTTTTTTGAATTACATGTTATTTACATAGTGGTTATTATCGAAAAACAGCTTTACAGAATCAAAAGAAAATGAGGGAAAAACCCAAGGAGAATGTAGGAATAGTAAGAAAAATTGAGAGGAACCAGGCTCAGCGGGGAACCCATCCTCATCTGAGTGATAATGGATAGCAGGGATTGATCTGCAGTGTTAGGCGACTGGAAGTTCAATATAACAGATGTGTTTTCTTAGCGTACATTTTTGTTTCTTTGAGTATATTGCTCACTACTTGCGCTTATCAAAGTTAAATAAATGGAAGGCAAGATACACACAGTTACTGATAGTCTTGTGTTTAGTGGAAAACTATTAGTATCTAGTAAAAAATAAAATAAAATAAAAAAAGACTACTTATTTCTTACCAGCTAGCAAATAGCCATGAATCCTTATCTAATAATACTAAAATGCACACCAATTACCCAAGCCTAAATATGTACAGGTTCTGCACTGCTACTGTCCATGACCCGAGTGCAACATGTTAACCCAGAAGTAAGAGAATCCTTTACTTTAGAACTTGTGTGCATGTATTCAGAGACTCACTTCAACATGAAGAGTAAATTGGGGTTGCGTTCTAGGAGTCCAGGGTACAGCTGATGTGTGGCATCAATGGCCTCTCCAACACGACCTTCCAATACCAGCTTCTGTATTCCTGTTCCCGAATAAAGGAGAAACAAACACACACACACACATTCACATTTACCATCTGTGCAAAACCTAGCCAAATGTCTTGCGGCCAAAATGCCAGAATCTAAGATGAACATAAAGCCCTGGTTTAAAAAAAGAATTACATTAACAAAAAATATATATTAGAATAATATGAGTGCATGTCTAAAGCCACCAATTTTCACAAGCTATCACTAAAGCTGCATATCTGTCCATAATACTAACTACCATACAGTACTAACCACTTAAAGACAAAAATTGTACTGGAGGTGTATATACTATATATGTTCATGCAGTTATTTAAATCAGCCAATCACGTTGCAACTGAACAAAAAAAAGGTAAGTTCAGTGCCATGGCTGTTAATGTAACTCGGGCTGGAGTGAGGATTTTGGAACCTGCTAATCGCTACAATTTAAACAGAATGGTACAAAAGAAAAAGTCCAGTGAGCAGCAGTTCTGTGGGTGCCGATGTCTGGCTGATGAGAGAGATCTCAGAGCGGAATGGGCAAAACTGGTTTGAGCCGACAGGAAGATGGAACTCAAACAGAAAACTTTTAAGCAGAAAAACATCTCAGAACACATAGCAATCCTAACTTTCACCTGCATGCGCAATAACACTGTGGTCAGCTCAGAAAATGAAATTACGGCTAAAGTGGGTTTAGGTTTACCATAACTGTTGAAGATCAAGCAAAGAGTAAGAAATAATAACCGAGGCTCTTAAGTACATCCCCCTCCAAAAATACTGCAATAACAAGGCAATTTGTTTTTTTTTTCTTGTTGCTATACACTAAAGACATTTTTTAACTCACATATTTATCAAGTAATGACTAATATTGAATAATACGAGACTGAAATGTGGTTCTTAATGCGAAAGTATGCACTGTTAGACTGCGTTTAAACAATTAAATGCTCAACATAAATTAACAAAGACTAGAGAACTGTAGCTGAGAAAAGAGGGAAATTCATCAGTCATTGTCAGTGCTGGGTGTAAACGCGTTACAAAGTACTCGGATTACTTTTTTGATGTAACGAGTAATCTAACGCGTTAGGTCCGCCATTTAAGTACTCAGTTACTTTTTCAAAAATGTAATCCGTTATTCAGACAATTTGTGTAATCCGTGAGCCAGACAGCAGTCATTCCCAATCCATTAGTGTGTGTGTGTGTGTGTGTGTGTGTGTGTATGTGTGTGTGTGTGTGTGTGTGTGTGAGAGAAAGTCGTCCTACAAGCCCCACCCCCGATAACCCGCCCCCTCTGTTATTCTTGCTCTTATACCCCCATCTCACCTATGCGGTTTGACTATGCGAGGACCGACGCGCGGAAAGATGGAAACGTAATCAATGATGAACCGTACTTACGAAACCGCGTAGGTGAGATAGGGGTATTAGTAGTTAACAGATTATGGGCCAAACTTCACTGAGTGATGATAGTCAAATAATTATAAAGGTCTTGACTAAAACAACATGCATGAGGAAGCACAAAGGAGTTTTCATTTTCTGCAATGAAAAAGTACTCGAACTAGTTACTTTTATCAGAAAGTAACGCAGTAATGTAACTGATTATTTTTTGAAGACAGTAATTTTGTAATATAATTAGTTACTTTAAAAAGTAACCTCCCCCAACACTGCTCATTGTACAAGCATTAGGAAAAGCCACTAGAACAATTTGGATTGTCCTGAAAAATACAGAAAGCACTGGTGTACTAACAACCAGATATCAAACAGGTTGGCCAACAGAAAACAACAGCAGGTGATGACAGAAATGGTGCAAGAACTGTGAGTAAAAGCAGCACTCGGTGTCATCACCAACAACTTCCACGGGGCAGGAGTGAAGATATCACAATCCACCTTTCAAAGAATATTTTGAGGACAGAGATATGGAGGCCATGACGCAAGATGCAAATCACTTATCAGCAGTAACACCGTCAGACTGGAATTTATAATGAAATAAAGAGTTGAGCCACAAAAGTTCTGTAACCATGATTAATCTTTCCCAAAGTGATGGAAATGCCAAAGTGTGAAGAAATGCAGGATGTTCTCATGAACCAAAATATATGAGGTCATCGATCAATCATGGTGGCAGTAGTGTCATGGCTTGGGCATGAATGGCTGCTTCTGGACTAATCTCACTAATCTTTATTGATGATATAACTCATGATGGTAGCAGGAGAATGAATTTAGAAGGCCACAGAAACATTCTGGTTGCCAATTTACAGACTAATGCATCCAATCACGTTGCGAGGAACTTTGTCGTGCAGCAAGAGAACAACCCCGAACACACTGCTTACATAAATAAGAAAGAATTCATCAGGGGAAAACCTACTGAATCACCACACCTTAGTCAAACCGAGCATGTGTTTTGCCACCTGAAGATGAGCTAGAAGGATGAAATCGCCCAAAACAAATAACATTACAAAAGATACCGGACTGATGATGCGGGTGGGTTACATTTGGTTTGCATTAATGAATTGCTCACCTAAAAAAAAAAGCTGAATTTCTGATCCATTATCTCATATTCATCTTTTGAGTTCAAAACCAATTGCCTTCAGTGGACACCGTATTTGTTGCTGACTCTTAGCATTAGGAAATTTATATAACATATGCTTAAAATATAAAGAATCTTACATAGCAACATATAGCCCCGAGCACCAGGTTTCATTTAGCACAACATGCTCTATGCAATAATGATCAAACAAAGATGAGTCTCCACTTTCTGCAGATAAGAGGTTATTGATGAACAGATATTGAGAGTCTGTGTTTGTGCGTTGTTATGTTTTTGCATGTTGGTTCTCACTCTGTCGGTTCTTTATGGAAGCCTGGTCCTCCTGTATCATGGTCTCTGTGGCTCGGGCAAAGGCCATGGCAGTAGCGTAGTACCCATGATGCACCAAGTAGCTGGATACCATACTAAAGAAAACATCACACACAAAGTTAGAGACAGCATGGTATTACCGTATGTCCACTATTAATTCAACATGCTGTATAGTAGGGTTGTAATGCACTTATACTTTCTACAGTACATCTGTTTACTCTGTGTGTTCTGTATGATCTGATTTTATGTATTTAATAAAACTATATTGTGTAATTCAATAGAAATCCTACAAACATTCAACCACTCATTCTTGCGATATCATGTTAATGAATATCTTGGACGGATAAACTGGTGCACGGAAGGATGACAAGGTAAAAATTTTAAGCCGTCTCATCCAGCCACTCATTGTTGACAGATTAACAGACAAACCTGAAGACATAATGCCTACCTCACACAATGAAGGAGACACCTCTACCATTCATAATCACACACATTTTTCGTACACATAAGCTTGGGGGCCTCATGCTGCTTTCCAAACCCAGATTACATCTATTTTGAAAACACAATTTTTTTTTTTACAGCCATTTTCTATCATCGTGCTCTCGGACTGATTTATTGAAAAAAGGTGATGCCGACTGAGGTACTATCAAGAAGTTTTGAGACTAGTTTTGTAACACCAACAGATGGCAGCACAAGACTGCATGCACAGTCACGAGGCGCACCGACCTTCATAAGTCAGTGTGGCAAAAGACATCGGCTTGTGTACATCGGGAGCTGTGTAACTGGTGCTCTTCTGACCACGTGTTACCAAGTCTGCTATTTCATCATGGACAGCAAGAAACTAGGCTAATCTGCAACATGATTCGGCAGGTATACGGCGATGCGGCAACAAGTCGTTCATATTGTTTTCTTTTGATGGTTTTAATAAGACCATCACTTATTAAATAATATTTGGATTGGAGACTCTTAAGAGTACAGCAGTGACCGTGACATGTTAGAGCTAAAGATCTGATTCTATGTAAACAAAGAGGACTAACAAGGTATACTACAGTGCTGGGTATACTCATATAGTCAGCTGCAAAAAGTGTGTGGACGATCATGAAGATCATCACAACCTTATGTTGGCCTTTCCCAAAAATCACACAATTGACACAGGCCTGCTCATTAACACTCTAGTGGCTGAACAAGCACAAACCCTTACAGCAACACTCCAAACCCTAGGGGTTTGATGGGAGTAAATAACAGACAGGATGTTCAAAAGGCACACATGGATGTGTCTGGTCAACTGTCCACAAACATTTGACCATATAGTACATCTATACATAAATACTTACGAAATACCATTTATTTGTTCAGTTGCAGATCATCCAAACTGGCCTGATGAGGCAGATCCCCTGCATTTATATACTCACTCTTAATAAATATTAATCTTCATAAAGTGTTTAGTCATGCACTCCACACAGTTTCTGCTAAAATACTAAAAACAGATTTTGAGTGAATGTCGCTGTTAGACACACATAGACACACATAACACGCCCCCAAGCTCAGGGAAGGAACAACAGGCAAGCAGTTAATAGCAGACCTATAATATGCACTTACATGATGAAAGTGCCAACAAGCGTAGCTTCAAGGAAGGTACATCAAAAAATGCAATTTTATCATTTGAAACTACAGCTGCATGATTTTAGCAGCTGGAATGAAAAAAAACAACAACAACAACACAAACACATGTGCACGCGCACACACACTCAGGATGACTGCATGTGGGAGGTGCAACACTAGAACCCAGGCTATATACACTATTTAACACTATATATGAGCAGTCCCGTCCTTCATGGAGCTTAGCTTAGTGAGCCATCTAGAGCATGAATTAAACATACAGCACATTGTTAAAATGCATTCTCACTTCTGCAGCACTGTCTGCCACTCTCCGAGTCTCTCTCCGATGGGAAAGCGAGAGATGATGCTGTGAATCTTTGCCCTCCACTCGCTCATGTAGTCTTCGATGTCAAACACGAAAGGATGCTGGCCAAAGTTAGCGTCTACGATCTCTCCAGGAGTCTGCAGCCCTACTGTAGGATACAGGTTGGGCTAGGAAAAAACAAAATGAGTAAATAGAAGAGACACCAAAAGAGAGCTAGAAAAGAAGCCACAGAGAGTATAAGTAATGCTTGTGTTATTGTGAATTGCACGTAATCACACCAGTTACTAGGTCACTACATGTGGATTACTTCATTCATGATAGGCTATTAGCACATAATGGCCCTGGACAACAAAGCATTCCAAAGCTACAGCAGAGAAAACAAGACGTCTCAGTATGTTAGCCTGTGAGGATGATCAATGTTTCACTTACTGGAAGGTCTGTGAAGGCCACACCTGGAAGGAGGAAAAAAACTAAATAAAAACCAACAACAAATAAACACACACTAACTAAAGTAAAAAAAAGGGAATAAATGGCTTTCATGTTTAGCAGTTTTTGAGCCGAAAGGTCATGACTGTGTGCTTAGTCAGCAGGTGTATGTTCTGACAGGACAGGTAGCGTTTCCGCCTCGTTACCCAAGCTGTGTCCGTTCTTAGTGTAGAAGCAGGTGTTGTTGATGAGGTTCACGCAGCAGCCAATCACATCGCCCGTTGTGAAGGTGGGCCCGTACGGTTGGCCGGTCCCTGAGGAGCAAAAGGAGTGCCCATCATCGCCGTGGTAACCATAGGAGTGTTTGTCCCAGCCTGAAAGGAAAGGTAAATAACAATAATCAGACTTTAAATGACTAATCTCATTGTCTTTTCAGTCTAAAAAAAAAAAAAGAAAAAAAAAAGTTCTGGGACTGGCTAAAAGGAAATTCACACCATTTCAGCCATTTATAGATAAAGAATGAGACACCTAATCCAGCCACAAGGGGCATCAGATGACACACGAGATCCACAAGGGCCGCAACGAGTGACTCAGCTCCCTGCAACACTTACTGTTCACCACAGACACTGTGAATTCCAATGTGACTTGTTCATGCCAGGCTAAGGCGTCACATATGGTGGTGTGTGAAGAGTCTGGCTTCACCGTGCACTAACATTTTAACTATGCAGAGAGGAAGATTGGACAAACATATTGGACAAAAAAATAAATACATAAGTGAATCGAGAAAAAAAAATAAGTAGGGAGGTGGAGGGGGTGTTGTTTCTGAACTGTGAGGTATTAAATTAATCTGCGTTGACAAAAATATAAACACATGCTTATCATTCCTTTAAAGTTCATCAGACTTCTTCACTAACAGTAATGCACATATAATGTGAAATCATCATGCCTCAAAAGAACATTTATTTTAGAGAGCAGAACATCACCTCAACTCTATTTGTCACATGAACGTTTGTACTGTAGCTGGTACGATGGTGCGGAAAATGACATGAGGCAACTCTAAATATAGTGTGTAACAAAACAGCACATATAAGGTAAGAGTGCAAGATGATACATGCAAGATCATTCAAATAAAACACATCTGAAAGGGTTGGTATGTACGGATTATAGTTTTATAGTTTTGAGTATTTGGACAATACATGTATGCACACAGTGTACAAAATGCCATATGTGACATGCATGAGCTACGTCCTGGTGCTGTAGGAGGTGAAGTGGTGATCAGGAGAAACCACTGATAATAAATAAACAAATTACAATCCTAGCTGTAGATAAGAAATCTGTTAACACAGCATTGATGACGAAAGCTCTACTAGAATTCTACCCAAATAAATGCTGACCAAAAAAAAAAAAAAAAAAAAACTCGTCCTGCACAAGCATTTTCTCTTCCATTATATTCCAATTGCTCTGAAACAAAGACTAGTTCAGGGGAAGAGTGCTGCATAAACATCTACTCTCTTTGAATCGACAGTGCAGAATTATATGAGAAGCACTCGCGATCGTTCCAGACTCAATGGAGAACCCAAGAGGCAAGTGATCTGAGCCGGTCATGTGATTGTCCACAGCTGGGGATAGAAATAGAGGAAACCCTTTGCCCTAAAGACCTCTGATTTCTGTGTGCATGTCACATTCCTCCACCGCTTGCAAACACGTTTAAAATCACTACAGGCACATGACAAATCGTTCATCATGACAAAACCCTCAGAACATTTAGAAACTCGTATTACATGGAATTTGCAGGTGTTGCAAGGGCATGACTGAGCAGTCACAAGGCACTGATGGGGAGTCACTAAGACTGATTCAGTCGCTCAAATAGGCCGAGTTATTGTAACTACTAGCCAAAATAACAATCAATATAGAAATAAGGAATTCAAAAGTCTTTCCAAACATTTTTATGCAATATATGAATATTAATGCTGATAAGACAAAAACTTGCTTTAATTGAATAGTGAATGAAATTTTACTCAAAGGCACTTCATGAATATCAAAACAACCAAATCAAATGCTAAAATGTTTTAATTATTTCTCCCCTAAGTTAATAGTGAATATATGACAAGTCTAATGTGCTAAACTACCAACGGTGTACATGTTCATAGCTATATTTCAACCCATATAGAATGAATTCTTTGCCTAGCGTTCAAGATCCCATCTATAAGAGATGCTTAGTGCAGAAAAGGCTGTCCAATGGTATAATAGCGGAGTGAAAAGCATCATGCAAAAAAACTATAGCAGAATAAACGTGTTTCACGTTCTGGAAAAAACAAAACAAAAAAAAAACATGCCCTTGCACTTCAACAGTCTAATCTGTCCTTTTATAGTTATACAATTTATTACTATTAATGCTACTGTAAATTTATGACTCTGAATTATAATCAGACTTAATGAAGTTAATCCCAACAAACCTCAGATGCACCGGTACAAGCATTCCACAAAAATAGGATGAATATCTAGCAAGAAATCCAGCACATTTCAATTTCTGCATCCACGACAGTATACAACTCATGTTTGAGCCTGTCTGTTCATGGAAATCTAAATCCCACTAAGTAACAAAAGACTGATAGAATATTTCCTCCTGGCACACATTCCTGTCTTCTGAGGCTTTGTTTAGGAAATTTGGAGAAATTATCTACACATGCTCAAAAAACTGTGTTACAATGTGTTTTGGATGAGAACTTGCTTAAGGAGAGTGTCCGGGATCTTTCTGCTTACAGCACATGTTCGGGCATGTTTGAAGGGGCTCTAATATAGCTGCATTGACACAGATCCTAATAGCACACTAATAACCAGAGTAATAGCCTCATCAAAATAAAAACACCGCATTCAGAACAGTTTGGCCTGACCGGGCCCGATTGGAAGGAATTTGAGGGATGTTGAGGGATGTCATAATGAGGGATGTTGTGTAAACCTTCAATAACTCATCTAATATGACAATAAGAGTCGCGTAAACACTTGATCTGATTGCTTCTCTCTTGCTGCAATAAATGTATTCTTTCTGCAAGTTTGCTCAGTGTGGGATTAAAATTACATGATGCGGTTTCAGGACAAATAGAATTTTCTCAAATAGATCATACTGGCAAAATCTTGCCTAAGCTATGTGGAAAACTAATCCACTTTGACCCAAATAAAATCCATGCTAGAACTCGTACTGTAACTAATTATATGTGCATGCACTTTATTTCACTAAAATTGCACCATTTCTATTACCAGTCCAAGATACATTTTTGTAGCCTAAGACGATGAATAGAAGCCCAATTAAGTGGAAAACTCTTCACCCTGGTAGAACACTTCTTAAAGGCTTTAGTAGCACAATTAATATAAAAAATAAAAAAAAGAGAACATAAACACACGTATCTTCTTGGATCAGCCTCTGTGTAAACAGGCATGCTGGAAATGATTAAATCAGAGAAATACTGAATAAGACTGTCCATGCTACAGCAGATTTGGAGATTGGACACAGAGAGATGGTCTGAGAAGACACAGCAGTGGCACGGAAAGGGTGGAGATGGGACTTATGCCAAACCACAAACAAATTAAGATGATAGAAATCAAAGTTGGACTAATCGGAAGCTAAACAAGCCAGATTTCAATGCCAGCAGCTTTACTATCACCATCTACATCTTCCTAAAATGGTTATAACATCTAAATAAATGCAACATTTTTACTATACACGTTAACTACTTCATAATTAAAGAGTAGAATTGAATAATACAAAAGTGGTCATTAATATTCAGTAAGACTAGGACTAAACAAACAGCAATTTATTTGTTCAACACAAAAGTACTTGATTAATTCTTGATAATTTCGTTGTGTCACCACACAGTCCTATCTGCGGACTACACAACACATTGGTTAACCAAACTATGAAACCTTCGACTGAATGAAACATTCAGTCCAAACTTCAGTCCACCTGTCCACCACATATCAGGAGTCATGTTTGCACAAATGACTCCCTGAGAAGCACAGTGTCTCTCTCTCTCTCACACACACACACACACACACGCCTGCACATACATAGACACACCTGCCCCACTAACTCACCCGGCAGCCGGTTCATGTTGACCCCCTGAGCGGACAGTCCAATGCCCATGTACCTGTAAACAGTGGGAAAAGAGAACAAAGACTGAAACCAGGATCTCAGGATGATTAAGCAATATCACATGAGTGGGGGAGCTGTTGTGCTGAACATCCAACAAACAGAATGACCTTGAGTTTGATATTGCTTTTATACAACAGTTCCACAAACACCATTTACTATCAACAGATTATGATTTGTTTCTTTATTTAATCAGTTATTTTTCCCCCGCCAACACATATCCTCCCGTGACTGGTTTAATAAACTAACCGCGACTTGTGGAGCTGGAGGCCGACAGTTAGCGACTCTAACTGTAAGAGAGTGTTCAATTTCAGATAGTGTTAAATGGAAAGCTAGTGCGCTAGACTGTACAATCACTTAGTACAGCGATTCGTACACCAAGTCGTGACCTTGATTAGGGGTTACAGAGGGTTTTGGGACGCCGCCTTTTGTTACAAGCTAGTTAGCTTTGTAGCTCGCCTTAGGCGTAAATGAAATGACGGTAAACAGTAAAGATTCTTGGACCGTACCAACTTATTTTCCACGCATGCTGCGACCAACAGTTAGTGTAATTAACCATTGTAGAAACACCTCGGACATTGTGCCATACATAAAGTTACATATCCCCAGCGCTGTTACAGTCTATTATCACTACTCGTGGAAAGCCTCTCATCCAATCGTATTACTCGGGTTTCATTGCCTGATATTTGCATCTACACTCTACTTACTACCTTCTTATTTAAAACCTGTCATTTTAAAAAGCTAAATTGGCAAGTATTTCTTGTTGCCCAGGTTTCCCCCTTTTAGATTGACAGTTTAAAAAATGTATAGCTCTGAATGTCTTCTCTTAACTTGAGCTCTGGGTTTCACCTGCAATCGTTGTTAAAAAGGAGAAACCAACAAAAATACCAGAGAGCTGTCTCTGGAAGAAAATCAAAGCATTCTGAAGCTGAGTAATGAGGGATGCTCTCCCATATTTATTCTTGACCAATTCTCATCCACCAATTACCTTTCCTCTATCACATGATAGCTACTAAGCTGAGAGGGCGAAGGCAATCAGGTCAACTGCATCTTTTCAAACTGCGACTCATGCTGAATCACAGGGTACTATACCCCAGACTTCCACAGGGAGGGATTCACCGGTTTTGCTCATCCTCTGCGCAGAAATAGCGGCTTGACCTGACAACTGGAGTGAATATTCATGAGGCCGCTAAACAGACTTGACTCATGGTTTTACAGAGACTTTTCTTTGATTGGTCGAATATGTAATCCAAAGGGTTTTTCCAAATTAGTAATTGTATTGTAGACTCCATTTGTGACTCACTGGGACGTGTCTTGCCTGTCATGCAGTAACAACCAAACCCCAAGCACTGGATGCTGTGCCAACACAAGCACTGAATAGAGTGGCAGTGATCAACTCCCAACAACCGCATCGCAGCTAGAACGCGCACTTTCAGTTTCCGCGCGATCCAGGCTAGACCAATATGTCATGAACTACTCCTTGTAGTCTGCAAGGTGTACATTTTTTTATTATATAACAGCATTTTAATTTAAAGAAAAATAAGTCTGACACGGCTGGCGGCAAATAATCATCAATGGACCTTAGCCTGGCTCTGCTCTTTAAAAGGAGGCATGGAGCTTAGCTCAGGATTTTCCATGCCCCAGGGACTTTTAAGGCAGGCGGACACTGCTGTTTGATCACCGGGCAAGAGAAAGCTGCTGAAGGATTGCATGAGCTGCCCCGGTGCTTTCAGTTTCGCAGAGAGCCAGCCACCGCCGAAAGGTAAAATTAGGCTTCCTCAACTTTAAGGTCCCTGACATCAGACTGTAACGTTTGATGCATATCCGTGGCCCGTGCTGAAAGAGGGCTGGGTGGAGGCGGCTGGCCATTACTGCAAACGCACCGTTTAGGAACCTGTGAGAGCCACTGTCCATGCAAGTCCACTTCTCCACGTGAAAGGGGCAATAGTAGGTGCTCAAGGGGCTCTAAAGGTTTGTGGAATTATACAACACTGTTAACGCCTGAAGGAACGCAAGCTCTAAGGGACCGCGCAAGCTGCCCCGGCAGTTTTGTTTGGAGTCAGCCATCGTGACACAAAAGGGAAAAAGAAAAGGTTGCTGTCTTGACAATAAGGCGCCTAGTGGGGATCGCCGGTGCAACTCCGGGATAAGTTACAGCTACGTTGGCTGTGTCGCATCGTGACTCATGCCTGCGGGCCACACCAAAAGAGAACTGGGCGTGGCCGGCTGGCCCGAACTCTAAAACGTGCCGCTGAAGAGCTTGAGAGAACCGATGTCTACGAGAACCCATTCCATCACTCCGCCGCTGCTATTGCTTACCAGCCGAGTGTCTACATGCCAGCTGGGCACTGCTTCCGGTCCTGCAGTGCACATCCTCATTCCTTTTCCCCCCCTTTCTCTCCTTCTTGAAACCCATTCCTTTCCCTATTTTCCTAATAAAACTATACTTTTCCTGTAAGACCTCGCCTCGAATCTGTGGTGCGCCCCAAGTCAAAATGTGACCTTTGGTACATAGTTTACAGAATTTATTGTTGTTTTAGGCTTTATTGCTCGATCTTAACATAATTCTAGTATAATTCAGGTTTAATTAACTAATACAGTAAGTTATATTGCAGCTGTATTACATACAGTATATTGTATATACTGTATACAACCCTATAACAACTGTACATGCCTGTCTCTGTAAAATACACACTAGTAAACTGCCGTCATTCGAAAAAGAGATGTGTGAATCGCGATTGTGATTTTTTTTTATATCAACTGTGCAGCCCTCGCTTACATTCTGCTGCAATACAACTTGCTGCAACTGTAAGCAGCTATGGAATTGGAAAGTAATGTAAAAACACACTGAACTCAAAAACATAACGTTATCACAACTTGGCACCACCAACGCAGCATTAGTATGATTATCTGTGATTTTTTGCCCATTTCTACGATTCAATTTTCTCTCTCAGTAATTCCACTTAGTAATTCCAGCTTTAGGTCACTTACCCATCCCTGCCTTTGCTGACGATCTTCACCTCGAAGTAGTAGATGCCACAGGCGGCGGGGATCGGGTGGGTCGCTCGCACGGATGCAGCGTCTTTGTGGTTTTTGCCATGACCTGGAACAGGAGTGCCAAAGTAAATAAATAAATAAAATAAAAAACATAATGAGTCACTGATTCAGGGTTTTTCCTAAACAGAGAATTCAAAGGCAGCTGCCTTTCTCAAATTACATGGTGCTATGACGACACACAATTTTCACAACTACAGTATGAACACAACTATGTCGCTCTGTTCAGTGGAGATCTGTAATTTAACTGTAATACCCAACATCACTCCACTGAGATGCTGCGTCAATTAGCACGCTCGGACAAACAGATGAATTGGATTTTCTTTTCGTTCTGGTTGAATACTGTATTTTCCTATAAATCCTAGTAATCACACACTTCTGAAGCCAGACTGAGTACTGACCTGAGATCAGCTCTCCCGGCCCGTCATATTATGTTCAGAATCAAGTAGACAAAGCTATACCTTGATTAGCATTCTTTCTTAAAGTTGAAAATGTAACCTAATTATTAAACCCACAGGAGACCAAACCTAGAACCTGGGTCTGGAAATAGTCTTAATCTCACATGCAGACAAAAGGTCTCTCTCTCACACAGACACACACAGAGTAATATTGTGTTGAACTGCCTTCTGCATTGATTATGACATGCTTTTGTCATGGTATTATTTTGACAGCCTTAAACATCATTACATTTATTTTACACACATTTTTGCCCAAGATCTTGTATGGGAGGGTCGATCTTCTCTGTAAAGGCACCACAGGTCAGGACTCACTTATGTGTTAGTGAAAATGATTCCTCGTGCTCCCAGAACCACTCTTTCACAATTAGAGCGAGATGTATTTTGGCACTGTCATCCTGGAACATGCCTCTGTAATCAGTGAAGAAATACTCCACTGAAGTGATAACCTGGTCATTCAGTACTTTGTTTTACTGCCTCATAATGTTGCTGAGCCTAGACCTGAGCAACTGAAGCAACCCCAGGTCATAACACTGGCTCCAGAGGCCTGTACAGTGGACACTATGCATGATGGGTGCATCGCTTCATGCACTTCCTTTCTTACCCTGACACGACCATCACTCCGGAATAAGTTTGGTCTGAACTCATCAGTCCACACATTTTTTTTCCATTGCACCAAAGTCTAATCTTTATGTTCCATAGCAAATTGAAGCCTTTTTTTTCCCAATTAGCCTCACTGACGAGTGCTTTTCTTATGGCCACACAGCTGTTTAGTCCCAGTCCTGTGAGCTCTTGATTCACTCTTAATTTGATTATTAAACACAGCTGCAATTTCAACTGTGGAAATGGCTTGCAGATCTGAAATGGACATTTTTTCTCATTTCCAGCTCACCCACTCCCATACTGCAACTGGGCACACCACACAGTTTAAACACCACTGCATATACGATTTAGGGGAATTTTCCAGTTCGTTGACCGTTGCATCCAGACAGGTCCTTATCCAGAGTGACAAACATTCATCTTATTATACATCTTAGCAGCTGGGGACTCAAGGGCCTGGCATCAAGGGCTTGGTAGTGCTAGGGTTTGAACCTGTGACCTTACAATCAGTGGTCCAACCACTATCCCACCCAAACATGCCTAATATACCTCGTTTCAAAGAATACAACTGGATGCACCCCTACTCACCCATCCACAAACTTATGTGTAAACTGTAAGCTGCTACCTCAAATAGTGGACAAGGAAAATCCGGTTTCAATAATCTCACAAGGGCATTGTTTAAGGGGGGTTTAACACACTAAATGTGCGTCTGAGCAGGTTCGACTTTATGGGCTTGTTGTCTTGCTAACAACAGCATCAAGGAATGGACAGAATCCAGGATCATGTCCAAATAGCAATAATCCGATCCAGCCACTCCAGTAGTCCATGGATGAAGAACATTCCCTTACTCTACTTCTGCTGGGATTTGAACTCATCTCAGACAAGTTAAAAAGCCTTTCAAGCTTTTTACTGTAAATGAAGAGCTCCTCGAATAAAGTTCGCAGCAGAAACATTTCCATTGAGAGTTGCCAGTAAATCGCCAGTAAAAAACTTCTAATTCAATGTACAGCTTTGAAATACCGGAGTGATGATATGTCTGTGAAAGCATCATATTACATTTTGACCAGCATACTAACATAATTAAAATGATTAAAACATGTTATGATCCATTCTGACAACCAGATGTGTGTTAGATGCCGATAGGTGTGTTTACATGGACCCTAATATTCTACCAATAATCAGAATAATGGCCCAATTAGAGTAAAAATGCATCATCTAAACATTTCTTTCTTTCGATCCAGCCCGATCGGAATTAAATTCAAATCACATTTCTCAAACTTATGCCAGGCTGCGGCCCAGCCAAACCTTTAATCAAAAATCTGATCAACACATGCGACTAAGATAAATGAAGAATATCACGCTAAATCCCATCGTTTGGTTTGATTATTTTTTATTACTTTTAAAAGTAAATAATTCAGCAGAAATATTTTACAAAATTGAAAATCATGTTGTTGTTTTTCCTATAAACGACGTCTGGTGGCCCACCTGCACTACCCTTATGACTAGGGGGTTGTGGCCCACAGTTTAGGAAACACTGCCCTATCTGTACACCCTGTGAGAACAACTTTTTCCCCACTTCTGTTTACTGTCATGCACTGGGTCTCTGGCTGAGGAAGGGTCACTGATTGGTTATAAGAATTCAGTCTCATTTCTGATTGGTTAGATCCTTTATTATGTGTCAAATTGTGAGCCAATCATAACACAGAAGTTGGAGAAAAATCGTCTATATTAAACACAGCGAGCAGGCCGACTGAGTGCATGTCCACAAAGTTTTACTCTAATTCAATACTTTGAGAATGTAAACACACATCGGATCAGAGTCCGTGTAAACAGTTAAATTGGGATCTCTAATCTGAACAATTTCATTTGGGTGGAAGAACTAACGTTCGTTTAAAGACTGCTAGTGAAAAACACTACAATACTACGTAACTGAAAACAGGACGAGGTCTGGGTTTAGATTCTCCGATCACAATCGAAGACCTTCTCAAACGGAATGAAAGGAATTTTCACTCATAACAAAAGGGTGGTATAAACCTTAGACAGTCTGTAATTGTTTGATCTGATCAGATCTCTACATGCGACAAATTTTAGGTGATGTGACGAGACCCCAGGGGAGGCGAAGATAGCGCTCTAAGGCGTTTAATGTTGTAAACCACCATGTGTACTCTCTAACTGCAGGAGTAGTACATGACTTTGAGATCGCTGCTTAATAAGAAAGAGGAACAGAAACACAAATATTATTTGCAAGAATTGATGTGGGTCCATCTCGGGCATCTTCTTCTAATAATCATCAATCTATTTTCTCAACTTCTTCTTCCGTTATATCCAGCAGATTAAAAACATTTGTATTTATGTAATATTTATGCCTATTCTGATTAAATGTTTTAAGCATAGAAACACACATTTGATCAGATCTGCGTCCATGTAAACAATAACACCACAATGTCTCATCAGAATGATTCCAATCAGACTGAAGAAACATCAATGATAACCCAGCACATTTAAAACCATAGCGAATGACTGTCTATTGGTTTCCTACCCAGTGTTCAGCTACCAGAACCCAAAGTGTCGAAAAAGGCAAAAGGCTTGTAATGATGTGTCAGGGACACAGACTGATTTAGGATCCACTTTTCCCTGCAGACATATCCTACATTTACAGCCTCGATACTCGTCCGTACGGGCGCTGGTGTTTCAGTCACCGAGTGTTTAGGCTGTGTGAGGTGAGCATCTGAGAATGTTTGGTGATGTTCATTTGATTATATTGGTGTAAAGTAGAACATGTGCCATGATGTCCTTATTGCTTAATATCAAGTAGGTTACTTGTTTCAGTTTCAGTATCAATTAGAGCTGAACAATACCCTGCACTCATACTCTGAAACAAAGGATACTGATGTGGCCCTAGTGCTGATTATTTTCATGTGCATGTAGGCTTTTGGAAATCATACAGGCTAAATATAGTGTTATTAACGTTTCTTATGTTTACATTTGGAGCCTTTGGCAGATGCCTTTATCCAGATCAACTTGCTTTTATCTCATTACAGATCAGAGCAGATGAGGGATGAGGACCTTGTTTTAACGGTGGCAGCTCGATGTTGCCGGGGTTTGAACCAGTGACCGGGCAAGATGGATTGGATCAGCAGTCCGACGTCTTAACCGCCCTGACCCGTTATTATAGTGTATTATAGTGAGGAGGCCCAATATGCCCATAGGAAATGTGACTTCAGATAAATGATGCAGTTACAAATATGGAAACATCCTAACACCACGCTGGCAGCTCACTCTGCATTACTCCGGTCTATTATTATGCCGTCCTATTAGATTACGACTAATAAACTCAGTGAATATTCATCCTCTCTGAATACAGAAGCAATAATAATCTCATCTATTTTTAGCTCTCTCAGTCCTCTGAGACACAGCAGGTCTCTCTCCCTCATATCCAGACAAACATCCGTAATAAAAAAAGTACTACACGGCTTACACAAAAAGCCAATTTATAGTTGGCTTACATGAGCAGAGGACTGTCAGACGACACTGCATGGGCTAATCTCCCCCACCCCTCTCCCAAAACACTCAAACTTAAAAATGCACACATATGTGCTCACTCCTGCCCCCATCCGCTCACATACTCTGTTCTATTTATACCACCAACAAAAAAACACATGTGATCTAACAGCGCAGAGACGCAAATCGACCCTGATGGATTTTCTTATTTTCGTGCACATTTTCACAGAGCTTACATCTCCTTCAGAGGTCTGTCATTAGGGAATAGATAACACCCCGACAATACACAACCTCCAAGACAGAGTATTTGATAATGAGATTTTTTTTTTTGCATCAAAGCCGCTGTATAGTCTTATTTTGCAAACATTGACCCCCACCCCCATTCCACACACACACACACACACACACACACACACACACACACACACACACACACACACACACACTCTTTGTCTATGATTAACGGAAACCTTATTAAACCCCAAGCACAATATTCTCAAGTTCACATTTAGGCCATCTTCCATTCTGCATGAGTCAACTCCCTGTCTTCTGACAAAGCTAAAAACTACAAGATCAATGAGTCATATTTTTTTCTAAGGACGTTTTTTTCTGATGCAGGAGCCACAGACCCCACATGACTACACTCAAACACACAAGTCCAATCACCAGCTCGTTCTACTCAAAGCCTTTGCACGCAGGATTATGGCAGAATTGACGATGCACTGCACGTCCATAGTGAGACGAGACAGAAATAAATCCAGGAACAGAGGGAAAAGGATAAGAGGGAAACAAAGGGACGAGGAGCGGTGTGCCAGTGTCAGCAAACACAGCTTCCCAGGCCTGCGCCTGGACACCGAAAAGAAGCCACAACAATCTGGCAGTGTGAGAGAACATGCATGACTAGGTGTTTAGAAGGCAGAAATTCCTCTTTATGGACAATCAGAGGGCACAGGACACTGAGCAGCAAACCCAGCAGTCTGTCAATCTTAAGTTGCATGAGGAAAGGCATAAGCTTAGATTTCTTTTCTGCATCTACTGGCTAGCGAGCTCACTCGGTCACACTAGAACGAGGAACTGATTTACAGACTACAGGAATAAGGAGTTCAAGCAGGGCATTCTGGAGGCAGCAGACATCTTGTGATGAACATGGTGCTTGTTGGCATTTGATTGTTTTCGAACACTTGCAGAACAGAGGAAGGAATGTTAAAGCAAGATGCAGAGCTGCGGTATCCAAACAAGTTTAATTAGCAATGTGAAAGCAAATATAGAAGCCATGAGGAAGTTGGAACGAGTACATTTATGCTCGGCTTTTAAGTGTATATAATTATGATAGAGCATCAACTCAGCATTTACCTTAAAGCTTTGTTTTGGTATCTGCTTTATTACTATAGGGAGATATAACAGAAGATGAAGAAGCACACCTAAAATAATTATAAATGAATCTGAATTTGTAATAAGAATGCATTTTATAACATTTATCTACATTTGTGCTGCTTTGTAAGTGGCAATTTACAAGCTGTTATAATGTCCCACCGATACCGAAACTGATCATCACTTTGAGTACACTGATGGATTAATAACCAGTTTAACTGCACAGTACAATACTTCTTTGATAGACTTCGGGGAAAAAAATAAACCCCAAAACAGTCAGTCAAAAACAAATTCAAATTGAAAATTCATATAACTACAGGACCATAAGTCTTGTTCGTTATGAGTTTTCCTGCTCTGCACTCTGACTCTGACGTTTGCCACCCAAAACACAAGTACAATTTAAGTTACCATGGGTAAACTCCACAACCCTCATTCCACGCAAAAATGCAGTCAAAAGTTCAGCTGTGACTCGTATGAAACTATTGTCCCACTGAGCTAAGTCGAGTTCGATATCGTTCAACGTTACAGTGTAAATAGTGCAAATGTAATTCGTTCTTTCCTGGTTAGCCATACACACCCATGTTGTGATCATGCACAGTTATTAGCATAGTGTTGCAAATTGGTGTTTCTGCAGCTCAGCATCTTGCTTTAACATTCCTTACCTGGGTGTGAAAAAAATAATAAAATAAAAAATAAAAATAAAAAAAAGCCTTTGGAGGCAGTTTTGTGATCGGGGGTTGGTCAGGTCCAGGCTCAGCAATGTTCTGTACCCAAAAAATTAGATTAGCTGACTACCTGAATATACTAAATGGCCGGGTTTTTCCTTCAGATTCTTCCTCCCTGATGGCACGGGCACATTGCGCCATCGTTTTCACACATCAATAGGCCAGAGTCCAGACCTTAACCCAACTGAGAAATGATACAGCATTAGGTAACGACGCAAGTAATAACAACAACAACAGTCAGTTATTTTAAGACATCAAGGTCAGCTGTCCTGGAATAGTTCTTGAGAACAGTGTTGAGAATAGTGTACGGTGTTGTTAAATGCATCTGCAAAACCCATCAAGCACCATGATGAAACTGGCTCTTATGAAGAACATCCCAGGAAAGCAAAATCAAAACTTACCTCTGCTACAGAGGAGAAGTTCATTTACAGTTACCAGCCTCAAATTAGCAATATATAATTAATAGCACAGCATATATATGGGCCCAAATATTCTCTCAAATTAGCAAAAAAATATCCTCAAATTAGCTAAATATAATTAGCAGCACGCATATATATGCAATATAAATATTCTCTCACTAGGACGAAGCAATCTGAAAGAATCAACGTACAATGTGCTCCTCAGTATAAGGACCTTCGAACACGCCAGAATGCGGAACCGATAAGGCCGGTGCCAGACAGCCATCGCCGTACCCCTTCACTCAGTCACTCAAATTCTCATCAGTATGGTGGTGTACAGTAAATTTCAGCGTGTTATTTAGAGGATGGTATGGAAACTGGAAACGACTGGATCATGAAGCGCCACCTTGAAATCTGCCTGCCTGGATCACTTCACTTCCAGCGTCGCATGTAATGCAATCGATTGCACATACGTCAAGGTACGTAGCGTATTTGCCGTTTGGTACAGATTGTTTCATGATGGGGGGGGGGATTACAGAATATTCTGGGCCTCTTTTGAGTGTTTCTGTGTGCGCGTGTGTATGTACAAACACACATTTTTTACATATACAAGATTTTTTTTCACCTCCACAAAAGTGTGTGTTATGTCAGCGCACATAAAGCTCATAAAATGTTATTTTTCGACATTTTTCACAGGTAAAGCATTGATGGCTACTGGTGCTGACGTACTGTAATGAACCTCAAACATTCATGTAACATTTTGGATTGAAAATGCAGCACAGCAACAACTGCGAATTTTAGTGAGTAGCTTAGCAACAAGCTAGCCATTTAACATTAACTACAACTCTAATGTTGATGATTACCTTCTCAAAACGGTGATTAGTATGGACAACGTCACTCTGTAAACAGGGAAGGAGCTGGCAGAACACTGCTCTAACAAGGTGAGGGGGAGTTTTCAGGGGATTTACCAGAAGAATTACAAGTTGCAACTTTAGCACAGAATTAAATACACTCTCTCTCTCTCTCTATCTCTCTCTCTCTAACCCCCCCCCCCCTCCATTCATACACCTTTGTTAGCAGAATCTAGCTAATTCAGTACATACCCATGTGGGTGTGTAAATGTAGTCAGTTTACATTTCCTGTAATGTACAGTTTACATTAAAGTGACCTTTAACATGCCTTTAATGCTGAGCCTGAGGGCACATCCAAGTCTTTCTGCTTTTTTTCAGGGCTCTTTCAATTTTGGTATGAGGAACAAAAAAAAATCCTTAAATGAATCCAGTAAACTTTTATTCAGCTCTTATACAACCTATTCCTTAATGAACTTTAATCTCTTGTGCTGTGGACCAGCATGGCCTCCTGGTATCCTAATTAAAGTCGAGACAGCTCTTATCTTGACAAAGCAGTGACTCGAAGAAATTAGCCTCGGTGCAGTATTGAGAAACGGAAACGGGGCACACTAGCCAAAATAGCAGTGACATCACTGGGGCAAGAGGGAGCAGCGGCGTAACTCATCTATGAAGCCGAGCTGCTGGGAACGCACCGGGACAAAAGGGGCTGAGATCTGGATTAGGACAAAGAGCTGAGGCAAGAAGTGCAGGTTTCTGTCAATATCGGTCGAAGGTGTTGTGCAAATCTCAAATAAGCACCATTATCAGGATATTAAACTCAACAGCACCCAGTGCAGCAACCCTCATCATCATCATCTTCTATCCACGTTATTGTACTGATGAAGAAGCAAAGTCCATAAAGATGACGTGAACATTCTAAATAAAAGCACTGTACATTTAGTTCACCACACTCATGCAGTTTTATATTGACAGCAGACGCAGACATTCAGAACCGATCATGAGGCACAATCCAGTCTCAACGCTAATAAGCTAAGACGAGACGTCGCAGCCACTGCGTGACGTCACTGCGAACGCCGTGACGTCACGTGGCACGGGGCTCTGACCGAGTCGTTTAGTTCTGTATTACAGAAGTGATGTGTTTATTTCTAAATGACTGCGGTGTGTTGAGTGTGAGATGTGCTGTAATAGCTCTGCTTTCAGAGCGACAGTGTCATTTTATCTAATTATCGTCTTTTTCCCCCCGGCGGGTCGATGCGCCCTGACCCTTCTAACAGGTTCATAAATAGCTAATGCAGCACGGCTTCTGCGCTGTGACAGGCTGGACAGACCAGCGCTGGAGAATGAAAACAGACGCTTAAACAGAGTGTACACATCGCGGAGGGTGAAGGCCAGAACTGAACAACTCGAAATATTACAAATGTTCCAATAATCCACACCTGAGAGATTATCAAATGCTTCATCAACCCAGTCTGAGTTTTCTATCCCTCTCAAACACACACACACACACACACACACACATGACCGTGCTCACTGCCTAGTGTGATGTGTAACTAAATATAGCTAGCTGCTGTATAGCTCGCTAATTCACACAGAGCGAAAAAGCCCAAGTTTCTTCATCTCCTGCGGGTTTTTACGACAGCAGACCAGATGACAGCTCCCCGGCATGACCCTGTACAGCCCTCTGTGCACTGATAAAAAGCGATGAAAAAGACACACACACACACACACACACACAACACACACACACACACACACACACTGGTATAAATCAGCGATCTGAAAAAACGCGTGAGCAGTATCTAACCGGTTAATGTTACCTGTATTCCCAGGGGCAATGCTGAGCTTGCTAACACTTTGAATAATTAAACTTAGTGGGAAAAATGAGGGAGAGGACTGGTGTGAGTAAAATCTGACTTGTCGTGGTTTAAAAGGCTCCTGGGAGTAACGAAGTTAGCAAAGTCAGCATTATAATGCGTTATACTGCAAAAACAACACAGGCTCTCTGTAACCATGTTTTTTTTTTTGTTGCGTTAGCTAACTAGCTAGCTCCTGTGGCTAGCCGGACTCTGAGCTGGATTTGTTGTACATGTCAACCATTTGGGCAATTCGTCTTTTCCTCTGCTGAAACAAAGCAGAGACGGAAAAGCAGCTCAGATCAGATCAGATCGGGGAGATTTCATACACACGATCATATTCGGCTAAAAACAAGGTGCCTGTTTCCATGGAGAACGTCGAGGCCCAAACCATGACAGTTAAATATACGTTAAAGAAAGTGTCCCGCCTGTGTACCTTTATAATGTACCCGCAGATTGTTCTGCGACAGCCCGATGTAGCTGTATTTATCCTTGGGGCTCCACGACCGGGGTAAGGGGGTCTCTTCCTCGTTCACGGCCGGATAGAGCCGCTTCAAACGCTCGTTTAGCTCCTGCTCTTGGTCATTTAAAGCAGGATCCCCCTGTAACAGGCTGCCTGCTCCGAGTTCTGCCATTTTTTTAGTTGTGTTTTGCTTTTCCTTTCTTTGCTTTTTCACTACCTAGTTGTGCCTCAATCTTCTAAAAGGGAGAACGATAGACTGAGGAGAAATAGCAGTAGCGATATCCCCGCATAACCACCGCTCTGTAGTCAGGCGCGCAGTGCACTGTGGGTAATGTAGTCGACGGTATTGTCCTGCACAATATGCGCAGACGACAAAACCGGAACTATACAACTACAATACCCATAATTTATTGTACACGAAGCTCAATGAGGGGAGAGAGACAGAAGTGGAGCTAAGTACATGTAGTTTTGGAAATGTATAAGTAAACATGTATTGTGTTCGCACATCAGCTTATCAAATACACTCGCACACATAGAAATATATTATTGGCGTGTATTCAGAACTAATATTCCTATATATACAGACTCACTTTGGATGCGACATCTTTTTCTAGCTGCTCTTTATGTAACGGATCATACTAATCCCTGTGTTTTTCCAATGGCCCACAAAAATCAATACAAAAGAGCTTATAAATAAAGAAACTATTTTTTTAAATAATAAATGGCCTGCATGTTTGGACTTGGTTATATTGTCCATGATGTTTTTAATTTTAGGGATGTTGTTGTGGCTTTTTTTTTTTACAATGTTGATTTCACAATGCTAAATTTAATACAGTTATTATCTAGGCTATACAGTGTGTAGTTATTAATGTAGCTGCTATTATATTTCTGTATGTTTTACACTTTATGCAGGATAGAAAACAAGCTCAGAAAAACAAGTTCATGGATCATGTGTGAACTGTAGTAGGTGCCTAAATATCGCCTTAAGTAAATGATGAGGAAAAAAACAGAAATTATGATAGCTGATATGACGGTAAAGAAAAATAATATATTATTATATGCAATAAATATTACTGAAGAGGCCATATACTATTAGATATCTAATCAATCTAATTGACAATCACTATCTTTTATTGGGCAGGAAATGGCCTGCTTTACATTCGTGGGCTCTTCGGGGTCCTTTAATGCTATGGCAACCGCTCGTAAACAACAACAGTGTCGCAACGTTATTGTTGAAGTCGAAACGTAAAATACAGGGAACAATATTATACATTTAAAGGACGGCAAATACTTATTATATATTATCTTTAGAATTGTTTATTATTTATATATATATATATATATATATATATATTTTTTTTTTTTTTTACACATGTCTGTAAAGAAGGACATCCATTTGCCACCACTGTCAACGTCTGAAAGGCAAGGATAAACATATATAAAATCATATCTTAGTATCTACTAAAACTTTGTTAATGGATTTAATAGCCAGAAACGAGCTCTTTATATTTCAGAAATTGACTGCTATTTTGTCATTTTGTAACCAACTATTCACAAAGGAGTCGATTCATTAAACCGACTCTTTTTATAGAGTCGACGCCCACATGGACTACCCCCCCCCCCCCCCCTTTATTCACGTTTGCTTAATAGGCAATGCTATTACTGCACAGTGCAATTTAATTTAAAAAAATGCGCTACATGCAGGGAGGTGTCCTGTATATGTCAATGCATATCAACTGATTTTGCAGTCATTTAAACAGATCTAATACCTATAATATATACAATGGAATGTACTGTATATTATTAATTAGAAGTGATTCTGCGTTTGCCTCGTTTCATGCCGTAAGTCTCCTGGGATATGCTCCAGGCTCCCTGCTACCCTGAACACAAGATAAAGCGGTATAGATGATGAGTGAGTGAGTGATATTGGTGGCACGGTGGCTTAGTGGTTAGCGCTGTCGGCTTGCGCCTCTAGGGTCTGGGTTCGATTCCCGCCGTTCCTCCCAAAGTCTAAAGATGTACAAATTAGGCTGAATGGTGTTCCCAAATTGACCGTAGTGTGTGAATGAGTGTGTGACTTTGAATTGGCACTTCACCCAGGGTGTACACCTCATGCCCTAAGTCTCCTGGATAGGCTTCAGGACCTCTATGACCCTGTATACAGGATAAAGTAGTACAGACGATGAGTGACTGAATGAGTAAAAGTGGCATTTCTTGTAATAATTTCTGCCACATTTAGTTGTTTTTGCAATCCTTACATAACATATCTTTGCCTAAACAGATTTAGGCAAATATTTCCAGGTGTGTTATAAATCAGAATGGCAAGAAGTCATTTGGGAGCTGAAAGAATCGACTACCTTTCAGTAAGCTAAGTCAAATAATGTGACTCACTGGAAATAACTGGAATTCCCATTACTAGTAGACATGTAAATCACAGCAGAAAATATTCACAATTCAAAGTTCACTACAATTGATTATGTACAAAACATACTACCAGAATCAAACTATTTAGTTTCTAACCATTTTAACAAGCTGTATTGCTGTATCTCTTATTATATATTATAACTTTATAATTATATCTTATTATATATTTTATTATAATAATCATAAGTTCCTTTTTGTGGCACTCTAATCATAGTAGGTTGTCATCAAGCAAGGGTACTCAGGGGCAATTGAGGTCTGTGTCAAAAATACTCAAAGTAAGTTGCTTCCTAAATTAGATATATTGTAACCTGTTCATTATTTCTGTTCTGTTTTGCATAACGTAACTCACAGGTTTCAATTTGAGCTAAACTAAATTTCTTCCAGGTTACAGATGGATGTAGCTCTGGTTATCTTTCTACCTGGCCCGCCCATGTCAGCTGTCAGGTTGTTCAACAAAAACACACTGGCCCTGGAGCAAACAGAAACCATGGGTATGCCCATAGTCACCAAGCATTAAGCACGCAACCAGAATTTAAATATAAAATATAATATATAATTCATAAACAAGTTTACTGTATCAGTAAAGGAGTATGTAAGGAGATGTTATCTCTTCACATCCTTCACATTGATGCAGTGATGACTCTTATCTCATAATATATCATGTGCTTCAGATACAGTGATGAACTTGGATATACTGTATCTAAGCCACGGTTCCTGGAGCAGCTAGAGTGTTATCTCAGGAGAGAACTGGCATCTTTAGACATGAAGAGTCCCAAACTGCAGCAACTCAAACTTCAGGTTTACATTTTATACACCGAGACTATTTGCTGTTATATGTAGCAGAGGTGTGCTGTTTGACTGGTGTTAAATACTTGTTTTTTTTTGTCTGTCCTTTGAAGGCATACCGAGAAGTTTTTGACTGTTTTATCGAAGACTTTAAAACATACAAGCCACTATTGTCTGCCATCAAAAATGAATATGAGCTTACTCTAGGTGTGTACACCTTTTCCACTGAACAATCCAGGCTTGCAGTTGTTGTTCCAAAAATGACTAAAATGTAATTGCAGCTTATCTGCAACAGAAGATCCAAGAACTGGAGCCTCTCCGTGCCCAGATGGTGCTGCTGAGTGAAAGGTGTGAGGGGAGGATTCTGGACCTGAGGGAGCAAGAGAGAGCTGAGATAACGGCTTTGAAACAGGAGCGCCAACATCTGCAACAAGTCATAGAAAGAATGAAGGAGCAACAGGGAGATTTGCAGAGCCAGGTTGGAGATTTGACACATTAAAGTAATATCAGGACTGATTACCTGACTAGAGATCATTTCTTTTGAACGAAAGTGACTTTTGATGAAAACATATGGGAGATGGCCGTCTAGCATGGCTGTTGATAGTTTTGGTAAGGAGTAAAACAGCCTCAAAATTGAGGATTCTACACTGCAACTGAGCAAGGGCAGATATCTCGATTAATGAAAATGTTTCTCAATATGAGATTTGTAGACAGACAGGTCAATTATATTTGGAACAAAGATAAGTTTTTTGGCATTTGGCCCTTGTACACCACCTCATTAAATCTAAAATGAAACATTCAAGTTGTGAGCGAAGTCAAAACTTTCAGCTTTAATTCAAGGGGTTTGAAAAAACTGTAGACAGCACTTGCCTTGCACTTCCAGGTTCCGGGTTCGATTCTTGCCTCGGGTCTGTGTGCATGGAGTTTGCATGTTCTCCCCATGCTTGGTGGGTTTCTTCCAGGTGCTCCAGTGTGTCCTGCGTTTCCTGGTATAGGCTCCAGGCCCCCGGTGCCCCTTTATACAGGATAAAGCAAGATAAATAATGGTTCAAACCAACATAATATGGAAAACTCTTTATTACTCCTTTGTAGTCAAAGGCTGCCTGAAGTTTGGAAGCTATGGACCTGAAAACTCTGCGCTTCCTCCCTGACATGCTTTGCCAGGCCTTTACTGGAATTGCTTGTTTGTGGCTCTTTCTGCCTCCAGTTATGTCTTCAGTAAGTGAAAAGCATGCTTTATTTTATGCTTTAGTTTAGAGCAGGTGACTGACCTGGCCAGTGAGGAATATTCCATTTTTTAGTCTTGGGTAGCTTTTTCAAATTTAGTCTTGGGGCATTATTCAACTGCTATATGTAGCTGTACTTTTATCAGCAGTCAGGTCAAAGATAAACACCAGGTTTATTGATAAAGTAAACTCCATTGGCAGCCATACAGGCTCAGTCCAAAGAATCTGGCAGATTTTTCTGGCAAAGTCTAATCTGTTATTTCTGTTCTTGGGAGTTACCAGTGGTTTGCACTTGTTGTGAAGCGCGTGTATTTACTTTATAAAGCCATCACTTGAATGTAAACTTTGAAAATGACATGCCTACCTCATTAAGAGTGTTCTTGACCTGGCTAGATGTTGTGTAAGGGTCTTTCTTGACCATGGACAGATTTTGCTGTCATCCAATTGTCTTCTGTGGTCTTCCAGGTATTTTTCTATTGCTGAGCTTGCCAGATAATTCCTTCTTTTTAGGAATATTTGAAATTCTATTTTTCTGATGGGTTTTATTTTTTTCTTAGCCTAATGATGGCCTCCTTAACTTACATATACATCTGTTCTGAGCTACCAAACAGCTACCAAATGCAAATGTAAAGCAGAACCACCTCCAGGCACTTAATCTGCTCGATTAGTAATGGATTAATCAGGTAACATGGCTACGTCTGGCTATGCAACTGCTTGTCAGGAATTTATTCATTAAAATTTAAAAATTAAATTAAAGCTGAATGTTTTGATGCAGCTACTGTTTCATTTCAGATTCAATGTGGTGGTGTACAGATACCTAAAATATTTATCTTTGTTCCAAAATTTATGGACTTGGCTTTATAAAAAAATATACAACTATTAATCCTTTTATTGTTCAAAGTATAATAAAGAGAAATGTTAGCTGAATTCGCCCACTGAACATGTCTACAGGATATCCTCCAGGCTTACCCTGTACCCCATCCATTGTCTAGATCTTATTTGGGATGTGGACTGTTTTTCAGCCCTGCAGTGACATTGGGGTGATACTTTCACACCAGCTGCACACATACACACACATACATACAAACATGCACACACGCTCACACACACACACACACACACTAGCATGTAGCTATTCCACAGTATGTCCTTCCAAAGTGTCCTTTCTGTGCTTCACCACTAAATAATAGTTATAACACAGGGTAGTTGGATTATTTAATGTGATTGGTAAATGTGATATTAATGAACAAAGAATTGCAGTCTTGCTAAAATATAGAGGTTTGGATGCTTTGTAACAGTTAGTGCTTTTTTTTTTTTTTTTTTCTCACAATAGAGACATTTGGCAAATCATTTTTTATTTTGGGTCTATCACAGGTTTCACATCTAGAAGAGGACCTTGCAAGACAGTATGTGCTGTACAGGGAAGAACGTGATGCCCGCAGGCTTCTCATTCACAGTATCAGCAGCACGAGCTACAGCCCACAGGAGTCTGATTACACCCTGGATGGTGACAATCATCACATTCCATTCCTGAGACTTCAGTTTTGTGGTCAAATATTAGCACTTTGACAGCATGTGGTAGAAGGCTTGAACTTTTCTCCTGTCGTTTAGATGATGCTGTGAATCTAAAGCTGGCTTTGGATGTGTGTAGAGGGGATCTAAACAAGGCCCAGATGGAGCTCAATCACTTGCATGCAGAATATGGAGATGTGGTTCCCCGTAGAGACTTGGAGAACCTAGAACATATGCACAAAGAAACCCTCATAAAGGTATAAAGCTCTCATAGGAGTCGTGTATTTTACCAAAGTGTATAATTAATACTAAACCTTTATAAAAGTGTATAACTACATTGTTATTCAGGTTATATTAAGTGAACAGACAAAAGCCGGACTAAATCTCACCCCTACAAACAAATTTACTTTACACCATGTAGTAAAAAACATACAAAATATACATCATATTGAAAAATTTGGTTTTGCTTTGTACTTTATACTGTGTAAAATGTATTTTTATTATGTACATTTATAATGTAAATTTACAAAAAGATTAGAAAGATATTAATGTCCTACCACTTGCTTGTTTAATACCGTTTATATACTGTGAAATTAATCATACTGCCATGTCATCTAAATTTATTTGAGACCCAGTTTTTCTTTTTTTCAGCTGGAGACCCTACAGTCTGACTTTAATAAAATGAAGATGGAATATGACACATTGCTAAATTTACATCAGCAGATCAGTACACAGAGAGACAGCCTGGACAGAACAGCTTTAACACCTAGACCACAGTGGGAGCAGTGTGCAGGTATAGGGTTCTTCTATACTGTTCACCTGATTGAAGGAGAAACCTTAACACCATACCCGTAGATGCTTAATGCACATCCCATTGCATCTTTAGTCCCCTTTACTGTTATAATACTCGTCACTCTTCGGGGAAGGCATTTTTTTACTAGAACAGAACGTGGCTGTCCCACCTCGGGTCTTTTTGCATGTTCTCCTCATGTTTAGTGAGATTGAGGAAGGGCTTGGCTGTGGGGATTCGCCTGTTCAGTTAAAAGACTGTTAGTAAGGTCAGGAATTGACGTTAAGTGAGGAGTCTTGGCATGTGCTCAGTGATCCTGTTCATTCGCACAGCAGGCTACTTGAATTCTTCCAGTCCAGTCTTGGCAAACCATGTATTCATGGACCTCATTTTGTACACAAGGGAATTGTCATGTTGGAACAGGTCTGTTCTCTTTAGTGGCAAAGAAGGGGACTATTAATCTTATGGGGAATGGGAATCTTAATCCTGTATCATACACGGACATTCTATATACATTCTACATACAGTTCCACAATGTTCCACAATGTTGTGATGGGAGTGATGGCCAGGTGGCAACATACTTTTGGCCATATTATGTAGATAGATAGCTAAATAATGAGTGATCTTTAAAATAAGTATAATCAAATAATATTGTTTTTGCATGGAAGACGTTCTTGGTAGCAGAGATCGTTGTTCTGAGCTCTTTGAGGACCATTCAAGTCAGAAGAGACTAGAGATATTTCTGAATGAGTTGAACAGCATTGGCCTGGAGCAGAAAGACTTCTTTACTGGACTGGTGAGAAGCGCATCATATTAAATTTCCTGTATCCTGTATTACTTTTTCAAATATATACTTCTTTTGGCTGGTTAAAATGCACTGCATGAAAATCACCCCCAGGGTACTTCCAGTGATGTTCCCATCTACCTGCGCTATGAGGGGCAACTAAGGAACCTCAGATTGAAAAAGACTGATGTTATTAGAGTTCTAAAGGACATATGGAGAGAGAAAGCATCTCAGAATGAGAAGGTAGGATCCAACAGTTCAGTGCCTGTGGATATAAAAAGATTATTCACAAAGTAAGGTATCTATGTATGTGTTGATTTTGGGTTTTACAAACACAGATGGATGAAAGTAGCGATCTAAATGAGTTTCTGCACCAGTATCTGTTAAAGCACCATGGTGAGAGGGCAGGACAGTGGGCGTACAGCCTGCTTGATGGCATCAAGCGTTATCTAGAAGATGACTTTATTAGTCTCTTCTATGACATTCTCCAAGGCAAGGTTGGTGCTTTTGTTTGCACTCAATAATGGAACATGAAAATGTGGGGCACAGTGGCTCAGCAGACCGTCCAATCCACATGTAACGTGGCACAGGTTTTACACTGGATGCCTTCTTACCGCTGAGCCACCAATGCCCATGTAGAATGAACCAATGAATTCATTCAAATGCTATGGTAGTGCTGACTGAGTGATGAACATGGAGTGTTGTTATGTGGCAGGTGGATGAAAGTGTGTATCATGGCCAGACTGCTGTACAGTCTTGTCTACTCAAGGTGCTCATACAGTGTGACAGCACTGAGAGTGGATTGCTGAGTACATCCCAATTCAGGTGAGGGGTGCATTAGAACAAGCACTTTTTGTTTGCGTTTCTGCAATGCAAATTGAAAACAAAATATAGAATCTTCTATAAAAATGATTCTCAAATCTTTCGTACCATGCAACCCCCTTTAACTGTAAAATAATGATTATTTATTAACTTTATAAAGCACCTCATTACATTTTGTTCTACAAAATAATATTTTAGCTATTTATTGGGGCTAGAGTGGTTAACGCTGTCTGCCTTGCACCCCAGGGTCCGGGTTTGATTGCTGCCTCGGAGTCTGTGTGCATGGAGTTTGCATGCTTGCTAGGTTTCCTCCCAGGGTACTCCATTTTCCTCCCACAGTCCAAAAACATGCAGATTAGGCTAACTGGCATTTCCAAATTGCCCGTAGTGTGTGAACGCGTGTATGAATGTTGACCTGGCGTCCTACCACATTTGTAAAAATGGGAATAAATACAATGTCCTCCACGGACACGTGTTAGACAACAGAGGATCCTAGATGGATGAATGGATTGGAGCTGGAGAACTTTTGTTTCTGAACACTGTAGGTTCATGGTCTATTTGTTTTAAGCCCATTTCATTTAAGTAACCATTCAAATATACCAGAAACTCTACAGAAATCAATACAGTAATTATAAACCATTAGAGGAAAGGACCAGTTTTGCAGAGCCCACGTTAAATCAACATAATGTTTTCCAACCTAGTAGAAGTTTTCGAGCCGTTCAACGTGTTGTGTCTCATTTTTTGATTGAACCAAAAATGAGTGAGCTAGGAGTCTCAGGAGCAAAGGTGTTCGGCTCGGGTCCCGAACTAATTCTTCTAACCTGAACCAGCGCATCCTGCATTTCGTCCCTACAGATAAAGCCTAATAACTTTCAAATTGTGCTTGTGTAAAAGCTATGAATCACTTTTTGTCCCTTTGTAAAGTAACCTTGTAACTAAATATATTCCCATAACAGCACACTCTGTCATGTTTTAATAAATATAAATCATATAATAAACAGCTGTTTTCTGAATACTGGCTTGCAGTGTGGCTCTGAGGATTGCTTTCCCCCTGAAAGGAGATCAGGAAATAGAGGAACTGGTGCTGGCTGCTCAGTCAGAACTGCAGACCAACGGAGGAAGCATTGCATATCAAAGGCTGTACAAAGAGGTGAGCTGTCATCAAACTGTAAAACCAAAAAAAAAAAAAAAAAAAAGTTTTCTGTTTCCTCACCATTCACACAACTCTCATGTCTACTTAATTATGGAGTACAGTTTCCTGAGATACATGACTTATTCTGAGCAGCACAAAATGAGACCATCTAATATTTGTTTTACTTCAGGACACAGATGGAAAGCAAAGTGATTTCCTGGGTCTCGTAAAAAAGCAGGCTATAGCTGAGAGGCAACAGTATATCAGCCAGCTGAGGGAGCAACTGAGAAGCAAGGGGTGAGTCGATGTTGCGCTATGTCAATGTTAACTGATGTTGTTTTAATAATTCGAGTGAATAAAGCTATAAGGCATTCAAGCTTAAAACTTAAATATTATTGTTGTAGGGAAGTGGGAGTGGAGGATTTAAGAGCTGTTTTCAAGACAATCGATCCTAGACTGGACTCTGAGACTCTGTCAAGTTACTTGAGCATAGCATTTCAAACTAAAGAGCTGCATGGACACACAGCACTTCTGGACACTGAGGTTGCGTTACAGCGTCTTTCTGCAGCTAATGTAAACCGGGCAGGACTCATGCCTGAGTCAGAATAAATCATCTACACACATTTCATGTGTATAAAAGGAATCTTATATTTAAACCTAATTAAGGAAATATATGGGATAACATTACATTTGTAATTAAATGAAACGAATAAATGAAAAGCCTAGTCTTCAACATTTTCTGTGTTTTATTAGGTAATAGGTTTGGCAAATATCATTTGAATGATTCCTGCCCATGTTCACAAAGCTCTGCTCCCCTGATCTTTGGTGGCCTGGAAAGTGTCTATAAACTAACTGGCAGAAAGCACATTCAAACACAAACAAGCATTATGAGAAAGAAGTTGATTTTCCATATGGGTTTTCTAAGGGGATTTATGCACCAGGGCCAATGCTTAATTCATGTTTTTTGTTAATCATATTCTCAAATCCGTAATCCTTACGTACAACTGAACATTAAAAATTGGACTATGAAATGTTCAAATAGTGCTTGACTTTGTTTTTAATATTTTACATTAAGTTTCCTTAACACTTGCACCTGCACATTCACGTAGTTATCCAAGTATCCATGGCCATGCAACTTCCAGTATGGGCATTCACTATTGTTACCCATCCACCTTCAATGTTCTGTGCATGCTGAAATGCTTTTCAATACACCACAGCTGTAAAGGGGATTACCGTATGCTTCCTGGCAACTCAAAGCTATCCGACCATTTTCCTCTGACCCCTCTTGTCAACAAGGCATTTCCACCCACAGAACTGTTGCTTAGGTAATGTTATTTGCACCATTCTGTGTAAGCTCCAGACACTGCTGTGTGTGACAATCCCAGGAGATCTGGGATACTCAAACCAACAGGTTCTGAAATACTCAAACCAAAAGGCATGCCACTGTCTATGTGACAGCGATCACGTTTCCCCCTTCTATTGTTTAATGTAAACATGAATTAAAAATGTGGACCTGTAGCTAAATAATTTTTATAAATTTTGTTGCTGATACTTGATTGGCTGATCGGATAACTGCATAAAAGAACAGGTTTACGGGTTCCTCAAGTGGAAAGTGAATGTATATGGTTCAGTCGAGTGTATCCCCCTATTTTTACATCTGCTTCTATTAAGAAAAGGCTGCTATTTAGCCGATTTCTGAAATCAGGTGTGCTGGGAGCAGAGAAAATACTAAATTGTGCAGGACAGGGGTCCTCCAGGACCATGGTTGGGAATTATTGATCTCTGGCATGGATTCTCAATTTTTTTGCTTCCAGGGATCAATGATTCTCAATATTTTTGCTTCCAGGGATCATTGTAACCATAAAATAAATTATACTACCCTCTCAGAGATTGATTTCATTAACATACAGTACTGCGCAAATGTTTTTATAATTTCATATAAAATTAATATGTTTATACACTCACCTAAAGGATTATTAGGAAGACCTGTTCAATTTCTCATTAATGCAATTATCTAATCAACCAATCACTTGCTTCAATGCATTTACGGGTGTGGTCCTGGTCAAGACAATCTCCTGAACTCCAAACTGAATGTCAGAATGGGAAAGAAAGGTGATTTAAGCAATTTTGAGCGTAGCATGGTTGTTGGTGCCAGACGGGCCGGTCTGAGTATTTCACAATCTGCTCAGTTACTGGGATTTTCACGCACAACCATTTCTAGGGTTTACAAAGAATGGTGTGAAAAGGGAAAAACATCCAGTATGCAACAGTCCTGTGGGCGAAAATGCCTTGATGCTAGAGGTCAGAGGAGAATGGGCCGACTGATTCAAGCTGATAGAAGAGCAACTTTGACTGAAATAACCACTCGTTACAACCGAGGTTTGCAGACCCCACCGGGTACCACTCATCTCCACTACAAATAGGAAAAAGAGGCTACAATTTGCACGAGCACACCAAAATTGGACAGTTGAAAAATGTTGCCTGGTTTGATGAGTCTCGAATTTCTGTTGAGACATTCAAATGGTAGAGTCAGAATTTGGCATAAACAGAATGAGAGCATGGATCCATCATGCCTTGTTACCACTGTGCAGGCTGGTGGTGGTGGTGTAATGGTGTGGGGGATCTATTCTTGGCACACTTTAGGCCCCTTAGTGCCAATTGGGCATCGTTTAAATGCCACGGCCAACCTGAGCATTGTTTCTGACCATGTCCATCCCTTTATGACCACCATGTACCCACCCTCTGATGGTTACTTCCAGCAGGATAATGCACCATGTCACAAAGCTCGAATCATTTCAAATTGGTTTCTTGAACATGACAATGAGTTCACTGTACTAAAATGGACCCCACAGTCACCAGATCACACCCCAATAGTGCATCTTTGGGATGTGGTGGAACGGGAGCTTTGTGCCCTGGATGTGCATCCCACAAATCTCCATCAACAGCAAGATGCTATCCTATCAATATGGTCCAACGTTTCTAAAGAATGCTTTTAGCACCTTGTTGAATCAATGCCACGTAGAATTAAGGCCGTTCTGAAGGCGAAAGGGGGTCAAACACCGTATTAGTATGGTGTTCCTAATAATCCTTTAGGTGAGTGTATATGTACTGTAATTAAGTAGAATAAATTAAAGAAATGGGAACAAATGTTTTACCTGTGCCTAAAGGCTGTTTTTTGTTTTGCGAGGCAGTGTTCATACTGCCAAAAGTTTAACCGCATTGAACAAATCAGATCTGGAGACTAGGCCTTATGGTAATTCAACTCATTCTCTTTTGTCAAGTTTTGTGTCGATTTTGCTGTTGTTTTATAATGTTAATAAAGGTTCACCCGCGGCTCTGTCCGCGTACATCCATCTAATGATGATCTGTTAATCAAATGACAATATATTCTTATTTTTTGTTGTTTAACGGTGGTTGGAATCCCCTTAAAGATGATTTTCCAGACTAGCCTTCATTAAAAATGTCTAATGCATCCTTCCCTGATTTTGTCTTGACCTGTTCTGTGTCTTGAACTCTTCGCCTGCTTTATCTAATCCAGTACTTCCACACACTCGACACGTTTCCTCTCAGCATCTAGTTGGAATTCTGTTGGAATTCTGCATCACCACGACCTATAGGTATCTCTTCCCCTTTCTCTCTCCTTTAAAGCCAACTGTAAAGGAGTCTAAGCAGTCTAAGTCCAGTGCAGGCTTCCTCAAAACACTACATTTGACCTCTTTTAAAGTTTTGTGACGATTTTATTGTTTGTTTTATATTGTTACTAAAGGTTACCTGTGGCTCCGCCCACATACATTCACATAATGATGATTTGGTGCTCAAATGAAGATATATGTTATAGACTTACAATGTGACATAAAAATTGATGACGATGCTGCCGCCTACCATTACATACTGAGAGGCAGCATGCTGTTCAAACATTCTGTTTTTAGACCAGAATAATTCATTAGTATGGTGTAGGGCCTCCTTTTGCAGCCAATACAGCATCATTTGGTCTTTGGAATGACAGATACAAGTCCTGACTAGCTTCTCCAAAACACCCCAAAGTGGCTCAATAATATTTAGATCATTATATATACAGTATACTTGGCTGCTCCCGTTTAGGGGGCGCCACAGCAGCTGGCACAGGTTTACGCGGGATACCCTGCTGATACAACCTTCCCTTTGGACCGAAACTGCATCCAGTGGCTGTGGTTTGGGCATTGGGTGGGTGTTGAGCCTGGGCCTGGGGCCTCATTACCTCATAATATCTATACATTTTTCTATTAATTAATTGCAGAATATATGCTTGGGTTATGGTTGACCTTTTGTAATATTTTTTTTTCCTTTTTAACTCTACGTAGTTCAATATCACTTCATCTTTTTTCCCCCACGTAAGAACCACTAGAGGTGCACGTCAGCCGCGCAAACTATCCCAAAAACTTCATCTCCCGACATTCAAATTAGCGTGGCTACTGCGCATGTGCAAACAAGCAGGCTGCCCAACTTCTCTACCGCGCGCTGTGTTCGCCATAACTGGTCCCGAGGATAGCTACGGTTAGGGCTCGCGGAGGTAAGCTGTTAGATTTAAAATATACCGTACCGGCTGATGCGGTGTGTGCTGGATCATTACTCAAATACATAACATTTACTCAGAATCCATGCGGACACGTTACTGAGGGGAGAGTTATCCTGTCTGGTATGGCGGTTGCAGGGAGACAGCTAGCATGTAGGACACGCCTATGCTGTGCGACGGTAGTGTTAATGGGCCGCGCCGGTGCCTGCTGATGAAAGTCCGGCAGGCAGCTCGAGTGACTCTGAGTATTTTTAGAAAGGAACGTGATGTGAGGGCCATGTCCCTATAGAGCGAAAGCCACCTCGTGCTACATGTCTGCGCGAGCCGTAATGTTTGCAGTATTGACGGCTAGCGAGCCCAATGAATCAACAGTCGCCTAACTACATGGCTAGCTAACGTTATTGCTAGCTGCACAGCGTGCTCGTGTCATAACTTAGCCCGACTAGTTAGTTGAGGTACTTTGAGACTTACAGCCTCCTTTCTGAAGTCAAACGATTTTTTACATAGTCACTCAAAACTACCTGGTATGTACCACATCTCTGATTTTGTTAGAGTTAGAATATGGGCCATTATTTTATCCCGCTAATCTTAGCAGGCTAGCTGGGCTGAGAGCATGGGAAGGCGAGCTGAATCACCTCACCAAATTTTTCTCACAGTTGAACTTTGCTCATTTACCCTGGCATGTGTAGATATCTTTAATGAATGTACTTGCTCGGGGCTTGTGTGTTTTTCCCGCCCGCTGAAACAGAGTCTGCTCCCGCCGTCATGCCGCCAAAATGATGAGGCAGTTTTACATTAAACCAGTTCAACTAACGTCCCGTGACTTGGCTCAGGGGAAAAGTTTTAGACGTCGTTAGAAGCCAAATCATCCCTTTTGGAAACTATGAAGGTGGGCATGTGACGCTCTAACGCCACCTAAACACACGGGTGTGTAATGCCTGAGCAGGGTGTGTTTATGAAGAAAGTACGGTTACCGCGCAGTAAAACCTGATTAAGTCACTGCTGCGCTTCATATAGGACAAGCCCTGATGTTCAGTTCTGATCTGATGATCTGAGAGTAACATCATGAGTGTTCAATTATTCATTGCAAAGAAGGAAGCAAAAAAGTTAGTCACATTCCTTCTATATTTACACACTCACACACCCACTGGGAGGATCCCAAACATGTGAAGATCTTTTGTGCATCTGTCCCTGTGAAGTTCATATTACCAAAACAAATGGATATACAGTGAATGTATATTAGAAGGCAAAACAAATTGTATTTATTTATTATAGGACTAAAAGTTATACATCAGGCATAACAGAATGGCACAATCATGATGATAAACAAAATGAGGAAATCACATTCAAAATCCCTGTTCAAAACTTTGCATACCTTAGTTCTTAATAATGTCTATTACCCACTTTAGTATGAATGATGACATGCAGTCTTTTGTAACAATTGGACATTAATTCACTCAGGTGGTATAGCTGCCCATTCTTCTTAGCAAAACACAGCCAGTTCCTGTAAATATTTTGGTTGTCTTGCATGAACCGCAGATTTCAGATCTCCCTGAAGTGTCTCAATGATAATGAGGTGAGGAGACTGTGATTGCTGCTCCAGAATTTTCACATTTTTCTGCCATAGCCATTGGAGGGTCAACTTTGCCTTGTGCTTTGTATCACTGTCATGTTGGGGAACATCAAAGAGTGTGTCATGCACAGCTTTCATGCTGTAGAATGCAAATTGTCTGCCAGTATTTTCTGATGACATGCTGTATTCATCTTGTCATCAGTTTTGATTAACTTGTGCTGCTGGAGCTCACACAGACCCAAAACATTAGAGATCCACCACCATGCCGTACAGTGAGGCTGGTGTACTTTTCACTATACTGTAGGTCCTGTGGACTCCTCTCCAAACATTTCGTTTATGGTTGTGACATCAAAGTCCAATTTTGGTCTTATCAGTCCAACTGACTCGAACATGCAGGTCATTTGTGTTCGAGTACCTCCTTATTGTGCTCCTTGACACACTACCACCACTTTTTCTCCAGAGCAGCCTGTATTTCTCTTGAAGTTGTTTGAGGGTTTTTCTTTGTGTCCCGGACAATTCTTCTAGCAGTAGTGGGCAAAATCTTTCTTGATCTACCTGACCGTGGCTTAGTATGAACAGAATCTTGTGTTTTCCACATCTTTATCAGAGTTTGAACAGAACTGACTGGGATTTTCAAGTGTTGAAAATATATTATGCAGGTCTATTGGCAGTTCTTTTGTCTTCCCCATGGTGCCGTATCCATCCAAATCAGTGCATCACCTCATAAGCTAAGAAACTTACTATTTATGCACAGACACTAATTACAATTACAGTTCACATGTGAGAGTCACAGGTGTGGAAACTTCCCTTTAATAGCTATTTAAACGTGTGTTATCAACCTGTGTTTATAATGTGGCCAAGCATCTGTAAACTTTCGATCATGGTTGTTTGGGTGAAAGACATTTATCATTAGGTTTTGAAAAGGAGTCAAACAACTATGTGATAACTTTGCGTGACCACTGTCCTTAAATAAGAAAAGGATCTTTTGCATTATCAGTCATATTTTCCAAATAAATGGCAGTGTTTTTTTTTTTTCACCATTTCTTTTAGGGGATGCAAACTTTTGTGCACAACTGTGTGTGTGTGTGAAGAGCCATGATTTCGGTATTGTGCTCATAATGGCATGATGAGCAATTTCCCCCTTTTCTTTGCAGACAGCGCTCTACTAACGCACCACAGCTACTAAGCAAGGACAAGTGCATGTTTCCTCAGAGACATGTGAAGTCCAAAAAGCACCACCTCTTTCTAAACTGCTGGTTATAATACATCACGAAGTGAAAACATTAACTGCCCTCTTCTACACACGTGAACTTGGACACCAGTATATAGTATAGCATTGCCTTGATGGAGAATGTCGTGCCATTCCTTTCCATCCTGAGAGCGTGGCTGAATTCTCTCCCTCAGAGGTGGCCACTGATGTGTTATTTTACAGTTTTGAATTCACACTTCTGATTATCCTCAGAGTGCTTACCCTACCCTTAGTCTCATAGAACCTCTCATTATGTTTGTACAGAGACATTAATGAGAGGGGAAAAAAGCTTCAAAAGTAGGAGGGATCACTGTTGTGTATTTGTGTAACTACTTTACAGTTTACGTGCATTGCTCATCTGGCAAAAATATTATGAAGTCTAATATGTAACTCGGACAACCATCATAACTTGCGTTATTTAATTTTAACGTTAATGTTGATGTTGCAGATAAATATGCATTACAATGATGTGCAACATCTGGCTAAGGTAGTAGCAGTGAAATTTCCAAATATATTATGAATTTATTCATGAAATGCAGGTAATATGAATATATTAATAGGAATTTAGGGGTGTGGAAGTTGTGCAAGCAGCTCTAAAGTATTTATTTATTTATTTTTGGCAAATGCAATCTCTATTGTCAGTGTTAATTGTACAAAATGTCAGATGTGATTTGCGTGTCTGTTAATAATTATGAAAAGATTAATCATGGGTGAAAGCTAATTAATCGTTATGATGGCCATATCGCATCCTTGGTTGATGTGCGCAGTGTTGCAGGATTCAGTAACGAGTTCTTTCACTGATAACGGGGGCGTGTGTAATTTGAACATGCATTTCTGATGAGCGTGTTTTTCTTTCTTTCTTTCTTTCTTTCTTTTTTTTTTTTTTTTTAAGGCAAAACAAATTAGGTTGCTGATGTATGCAACTATTAAGTGACTCTGTGCTGGATGTTTTTGGATTTTTTCTTTTAGCTCCCAGCATGCCTGATTTAACTAATCAGCTATGTAACAGTTTTTTCTCAATTTGAAGTGGGTGTGATAAAGCAGGGAAAACACTTAAATATGCAGGGCAGGGGGGTCCTTCAGGACCAGGGTGAGTGTCACTGTGTACAGATGGTGACATTAATCACATCACTCAACATTGTGGACAGAGGATTCGGTTGTATTATAAAGATCAAAGATAAAGAGACTTTGTCATTGTAGTGATGCAACGAAATTTGTTCGGTAGCTCTCTGAGACCAGCAGTAAAAAGACATACAATAATGAATAAATAAGAATAAACACAAGATAATTGCACTAAAATATAATAAATATAACAATATCAGTGGGACTTGGATCTTGGTGCAAACAGTAGAGAAAAAACAGTGCAAACATGATTGTCCGAGATAAGAAAATATTGCACAAGTTATACTAATAACCAGTAATGATTTATTCTTCCTGAGCTTATGTAGGCGTTAGTGCTAACAGTACTTATCACTACACTGCAGTAGCATTTGACAAAGATTTTATGCCACCATACTTAATAGCAAAAAATGTAAACACATACTGATGGTTGTTTTGATCTTAAAATAAAAAATATGGTCATTGACATTACTTAGCGTTTAATTCATTGACAATGTCTAAAAAAAGCAACTGAAATACTACTGTGGTTGCTGTTTATAATGCCTGTCTAAGCAGAAAGCAAAACTTCAACATTATTAGCAACTTGTGGCTTAATTCCTGCCTCTAAAAGTCAAGCAGCCCTCCAAGATATTATGCAAATTTCTTCCCCCTCTTATTGCAAACTCATTTTCAGCTCGGAATAATAAACCAGTTTTTAAGTAACACTTAAAAGTAATTATTATGAATTGCAGCTATATCGTCTCAAAGAAAATAAACTACCAACAGAAACGACTGCTTGTGACTGATCAGGGGAAATTTCATCCCTTTTGGATGTTTGGATGTTTATTTTAATTACATTTGGTGCATGAATGCTATAGCAAAGAGATGTCACAAATCACATGTCATAATACCACCTGTTGATGCATGTCATAATACGACCTGTTGATTTTATTTTATTTTATTTTTGTTTATCCACCAGTGCCTGTAGCTGGGTGAATCAGGATGGGAGACAAGCCGATTTGGGAACAGATAGGATCCAGCTTTGTTCAACATTACTATCAACTGTTTGACACTGACAGAACTCAGCTCGGATCAATATATGTAAGTACTGCTGTGTAAAGAGGCTCATGTTAACAATTCTCCATGTTTCTAGCAGAACTTTTAATGCCACCTTGAGTAGGAATTTCTTGTAATATTTTAGGTACAGAAAGACATAATCAACCTAGCATTAGGTGTTTTTTGAAGGTGGATGCTCTGCAGTGTATTATCTGCTTATTTGATGTATGTAGAACGCATGTACAGTATACTGTGCTCATGTTTTCTGAGAAATGTTCCATCAGCCTTGTTCCTCAGGCTGTTGCACAAGGCTGAATGATGAGTTGTATATCAAAATCAGATCATTGGTGAGGCTTGATTTAAACTATTTATTTTAACAACACATTAACACTAGGTGTGAGGATCTGAACACAAGGTCTCTGTGAAAACAAGTTCTCACCCACTAGTAAACTTTCGTCTGCTCCCCTCAAGGGGTCGCCACAGCGGACCATCCGATCCACACGCAACTTTGGCACAGATTTTCCGCCTGATGCAACCATCCATTCGGGCTTGGGACCGGCACTGCATACAGTAGCTGGGAAGTTTGGGGTGTGGCAAACCCACTGACAGTGGGGTTCAAATCTGTATCCTCAGATCCCCAAGCCAACAACCTAGGGCCTTAGCTGCCTGAACTTTTAATACATATTTTAATATTCATAAATCCACAATGTATCTGCATATACAGTAAGTACTCCTACAGGTCCTATAGGTTTTGTACCAAGGAATGTTGCTGCTTCTGACTTGTGGAAATCATGAGAACACAAAATTGTACATGAAATTATAGATGAAGAAAAAACACAGTTTGAGACACCATATATTCATTAATTCACACTTTGTCCATCATGTTTACTGTAGTCTCGACACCATGGCAACTATATACAAGAAGAGAAAACATGCATTCTACCGAGGTTAAAAAGTTGTGTTTGAAGTTTAAAGTTTTCGAGGTTGAAACTTTAAGTTGCATGTGTGGATTAATCTCCATGATATAACTTAAGAATGTGAGGAGCACACATAGCAGAAATATAGACAGACCTCTATGTATCAGCTGAATAATTTCCAGTCACTATGGTCAAAATTTTGTTTAACATGTGCTTTAGTTTAAACTAAAAAAAAAAAAAAAAAAAAGTAAGCCAAACACCTACTGTTTGAACCCTGTCATTTACAAAGCGACACCCATATTTTATGTATGTGCTGAAATATTGAGCTGAGAATCAGTAATGTTGGCTTGTTCCAATCCTAGCAAAGTAGACTGTGAGGGACGCTGCACATGTGCAACAACCAGTAAGTGGGTTTAAGACAGGCAACAGTTCATGTAGATAATGCGTTGAAATTTTGAGAGCAGTAGACTTGACCATTAAATGTTTGCTTTATTTTCATTGTGATTATGGTCTGACATTACAGTACAACAAGGGTCATTCAGAACACAGTTATGGGGGGCGGGGAATCTCCCAGCTGAGTTTCAGTAATGTGCAAGTGGTGTTTGTGAACAGTGTTGGGGACATTACTTTTTATTGACAGTAATTTTGTAATGTAATTCATTACATTTAAAAAGTAATCAGCTCTTGCAGCCGGAGGTCTAGAGAGAGCTGATTGGCCGAGCTCTCTCAGAGGGGAGGGATGAGAGGTACTTAGTTGCTCCCACATTAATCACGGCTCTACAGCTAATCAGGGGCGTCTGTGAGCTTGCGCAACGGAGGGAGCGGATAGCGCTGTCCTCCGAGGAGGAATTGAACATGACCAAATTAGGGAGAAAAATCTGTTAATTTACAGCATTACCTTCTGATAAAAGTAACTAGTTAGAGTAATTTTCCATTACAGAAAATGCAGGTTGTTTTAGTCAAGACCTTTATATTTACTCAACCATCATCACTCAGCGAAGTTTGGCCCATAACTAACAGCGGGAATAACACACGCAGTGCCTCATCTATAGTCTTTTATTCTACAGCCTTACATAAAGGAAAATGTAAAAGTGGGTTGGGGCGAGCTAGGTTTGTAGGACAACTTTCTCACACACACACACACACACACACACACACACACACACACACACACACACACACACACACACTAACGGAATCACTGGATTACATACATTGTCTAAACGGATTACATATTTGAAAATATAGCTAAATAACGGAGTACTTAAATGGCGGTCATGCTGGTTGAATAAAAGTAACTTTAAGTCAGCGATTGCCAGGGATATGAATAATTTCTTGACTGTATATATATTAATCACAATTCCCTGTTTGATTTAAACACTGAGTTATGCTCGGTGGATTTTGGGATAAATAAAATTTTTATGTTTGTTAGAACACTTGCAGATATTTTTCCCCAAAATTGTTTAACTGTAGTATTGAGAATTGTCCGTGTCTGTTCTCTTCCTTGTTTTCCTCTTTGCTGCAGGGCTTGTGACATGTCACACTAGTCTGTCAGCTCATTTACCTGACCAAGTTCTCTTTTACAGATTGATGCGTCATGCCTAACGTGGGAAGGACAGCAATTCCAGGGAAAAGCGGCGATAGTCGAGAAACTGTCTGTAAGGCTTTGCTTAGTTGATTTACACTATTATTTTCTGGACATTTGTGGTATATTTAATATGGGTGACTTGCCATAATTTAGCCTTGTTTCACTTTTGCTTAAAGTTTGGATACAGGCAAATTGATTTCCCCGCCCTGTTTCTATGCACAGAGTTGTTTGTGTCCACATGGAGCTTTAAACAGATGAAAACTTACATGATTTAGGCAACATTAATGCTGCAGTGATACGGACGGGTCCATAAGTATTTGGTAACAGTTTTCATAATTTTGCCTCCGTGCACCACCACAATGGATGTTAACATAAAGTCATCAAAATGTGACTGAAGTGTTAGACGTCCTCCTCTAATTCAAGGGGTTTAACATAAATATTGCATTAATTGTTGAGGAATTGCAGACAGTTCACATGTCCATTCAAAAGTAATTAGACAACTTACTGCTGAAATCAAGATGGACCTGTACAGGAGTGATGGAAATCGAAGATTATTGTGGAAAGAAAGAAAGCATGGACTCAAAACAAAGCCCGTTATCATCGAACATGGTGGAGGCAATGTCTCCAGCTGTTTACTGATGTGACTACTGACAATTAATAGCTCTATAATTTCTGTTCAGATTAAGTCACATACTGCAAAACTGATAGGCCTGTGCATAGTAGTACACAATCATGAACTAGTGGGAGAAAAATATAAAATTGTTACCTTCCTAATATTTCTGGACCTGACTGTGTTTTATTGCATTTTTTTTTATCATGCAGTGAATTTTGCATAGATAACAGGATTTAGGAAAATGTGGTCTTTGCCCTGAAGATACAAATGCATATGAAATGAATCTTTCTGCCTTTACAGAGCCTGCCCTTCACAAAAATAGCCCACAGCATAACAGCACAAGATCACCAGCCCACTCCTGACAGCTGCATAATGAGTATGGTAGTAGGACAACTAAAAGTAAGTATTTAAGTGGCCTTGTGTATTTTTTCTCTTTAACCGACAGGGAATTCAATTTAGTGTTACTTTGGTGGGCGGATTAGGATCAGCCTCGCCATCCACTGTAACATGTTTTGAGGGAAAAAAATTAAAAGAATGGCAGATAACCCATGGAGGTGCACATGTCCTTTGTAGAGGTATTATTTCATAGCTGTAGTGGGTGTGTCCGCGTGTGTGTTCGTGTGTGTCAGGCCGATGAAGACCAGGTGCTGGGCTTTCAACAGACCTTTCTACTGAAACATTACAGCAATGCCTGGGTTTGCACCAACGAGGTCTTCAGGCTTGCTCTACACAACCTATGATCTCACATGTGCTCTGTGGTCACATGGCCTTCCTTTCCTCTCTGACTGTGTGTAAGGACGTGTGCTCTGCTTGCCTTGGTTCAGATAGTGCTCAGTGCTAGTCCTGTTACTAAAATTACAGTTCTGGGCTGTGTTTATACCCATGTGGTGGCCAGAAATCAGTTACTTAATATGTACAAGTAACAAACTGCTATGTTTTGTGAAATAGTTTTTTTCCCTAAACGCATGACAGTGGTTAAATAACAATCGGTATAACTTCAAATAACTTTTTGGAAGTGCAAATAACTCAAGTGGAAAAAAAAAAAAAACAGACAAATATTCTTCAAATATTATAATAGTAATTATAATTTTAATTTTTATAAGTAATTAGTGATCAAACTAGCATAAAACATTATGCAAAACAGGAGAGCAATTAGTCTTAATAAGTAAACTTTTGAAAACTTACCAGACAATTAGTCACACGCCATTTTCCCCCTTTCCCCAGATGGCTGACATCTGTCTCTCAATGATCTGTAACATACTGTATGATAGGAGCTGCCCTGTGCAAAAAATGTACTGAAGGATTGTCGATTCAAATATTCAAATAAGGCTCAGCTGCATGCCAGGTTTGTTAGTTGGACAAAGAGATGAAGCAGAGTTATGAAAATGAACACAAATTATGTGCCATAGTGTAGAATATCTACTAAAATGTAATGATAAGGAATGTGCCCTAACGGGTGTTTGAATAGTCAGTAAACTGTTTTGAGGCACTGGTTTACTGAAATAATGAAAGGATAGGTTTATAGGAGCAGTTAGTGTGTATTTATAATGTTTATTATTTGGTCCTTAAATTTTTGAAAAAGAAAAGCCAGTCTACCTATAGCACTGAAACAGGTCGCTTTAGACCTTTTCACCTGTTAGGGTCATAGAAATTCTATCATAATCCATTATTGCCCCCTTTTTTTTTTTTTTTTACTTGATTGTAAGACATATTTTAATAGCATTAAATTTTCATGTATTGATTTTCATAATATGCAGAACAAGCTTATGCAGTAGATCATGCATTTCTAATGGCACAGAGAGATGAGATGAACAGACACACTGGTCACTTTTCATGTCACAAAGCACATGAATGATTTTATTTATGATTTTTTTACGGCCAAATATAAATGATGCAATTTTACAAAATTAGACAATTACAGTTAAAATATGAGCAAAACGTTTACAAGAAATCAGCAATTTTGAAAACAATTTGACCTGTAGAGATTTTCCGAAAAAGTGCCGGGCAAGCCTGATTAAAAGTTCCCATATCTGGTTTGTAAATTCTTATTAATTATAATATTTTTTCAGTCCAGATGATCCGTTTATATTGCAGCAATTTTTTTTTTGTTTTTCATCAGATAATATAACTAATGACTTCCAAAAATGGTATTACTACTAACTGCTTGCCATAGGCCACTGTTGGCCAATCACACCGGGGGTGTCATGATAATGACTTGCCCTTGTCTCTGCCTTCCAGTTTTGTGATTTTTTTTTTTTTCAATCTACAAAGAGTTATTTTGCTTAATTGTACGTAAAGTAAATGTATTAGCTTTTTCCAAGTGAGTTTGTATGCTTAATATAAAGGATAACTGTAGTTGTGAATCTTTTTTTTAAATTATTATGATGGTAATCTTGGACATTTAAACACCCAGTCAGACAAAGGTTGAAGCTGTCTGAATATCTGGAAAAACTCTACTAATCTGCTGCTGTAGCGTAGAGTAAACTCAAATCTTCTTTCTTGTCAGCATGGGCTTGTGTGCTCACGTATGCATAATCAAACCCATCCAGGTAGAAAATCCTGCATGTTACTATATACTGTACCATTAGTGGTGTAGCATAGTCTACTAGTGTGGTAGATAAAGCCAGCCATTCATGAGATCATGCACGTGAGATAAAAAAAAAAAACTAGACAGTATCTTAATATAGACACTTGCCCCCAACTTATCAGTGGTGAGAATTATTTAAGTACAGTAGATTACTCTGTCTTGTAATCCATCAAAATGATGAACCAGATTGGGGGGAAAAAACTTTTGGACAATTTTTTAATTTTCTGTCGTTGTTAAACATTGAAAATCGAAACATATTCAGTTAACACAACCTCAGCTCTGTTATGTGCAAATATAAATGGGGTTAAAAACTCATGCAGATGGTTAGACAGGAAGTCTGTGGAACAGCAACAAAAAAAAAAATTACAACCGTCTGTATACTCTAGTGAGCATTCATGTACATTTCCTGGACAATAAAAGTCACACTTTAATGTTTTTCTCAGCTGCATTTAGCTTTGAGTAACTTTGTGGTGGCCAATTCATGTTTTAAATGATTCCTCGTACTCCTAGAACCCCTCTTTCACAATTTGATTCTGATGGCATTGTCTTGCGCCCTCAGGTATTTTAAAAAGCATTGACGTTATGATCTGGTCATTCAGTACATTCAAGTAGGCCAATGACTTCATTTTCTTGCCACATAAGTTTGCTGAGCCTAGACCACACTCATCGCTCTGGATAAGGGTCAGTCTGGACTTATCAGACCACATGACCCAATTTTCAGGCTCTTCTGAAATGGTGACATTCATTGGCCAGGCAGTGAATCTCATTCACTTGTCTAATAAATCATTAATAACTTGCATATATGTGTACTGACAGATTAACGTGAACATGCAGTTGCAGTAGCACAGGAGTTATAGCGTCATTAATCTACTGATATTTCTAATCTATTCATTTTGATGATGCCAGAATGTGCTGTTTTAACCTGTAGTAGTGGTTTCTTTGGTTTCAACTCATTAGTTAGCAACTAATGGTTTACATGGTCTTTTTTTAAGCTATACAATTGCAGAGGCGGTGCCTCATGCAGCTTTTTTCCATTGTCATCCCTGTGAATGTTACAAACTGTGGCACAAATTACAGTTTTTATAACAACAAAAAATTTGACGTGTACTGTTCTGGGTAAAACTAAAACAACTCGTGGTATTAGCATACTGAGTAATATGTGAGTTCCGTATCCCCTAGTGGTTTAGTCATTTACTGACAAGATTTTCAACAACACCAATAATTGTGATTTCAGCCGGCCAGTGCACTTCAGATTGAAGTAATGGACTAGTTGAGTTGTATGTACACCCAGGTCATATACATGTCCTCGGACCTTTGTTTACCTTAATGCACGTTCTTTATGTGTAAGAGAACTACATTCAGTATTTCCTCTCAGAAAAGTTCCTTCTTCAATAGTGACCAAATTTGGATAATAGTTATTTTTTAAAATACATATGTATCATGCAAGATGAACTGTTTTGTTAAGGAGATGCATAGAATCTTTAATGAATAAAAAAAAAAAAAGCATAAAATCAGTTTACCTTAATTTCGTCCCACTAATAGCTTTCTACTCACAGCGATAATGATTGTTTATATATTTACATTAGAACTACATATAACTGTTATTTGCATGTTATATGACTAAACCACTAAAACACTGAAAAAACAGAGGCAAATGTTCTGTGGAATGATGAGGACATGTCACATTCAGTGACGCTGCTGATGTGAAATGGGCTGCAAACCCGGGGAACCTGCTTTGTGTCCATTGTTTAAAACTTTTAAGGGCGTTGTCTTGAGCGTTATATGAAATTGATTCTAATTGTCACATGAGTGTAAAAATGTAGCCCCCTCCTCAGGTGTTTATAATAATGAAATAAGGATCTAAGGTTTCCCAGCAGAACATTACTCAGTGCATCACACTGCCTCTGCCTGCTCACCTTCTCCCGACAGTACATCCTGGTGCCATCTCCTCAAGTAAGTGTATCCAGCCATCCACACAAAGTGAGATTCATCAGACCAGGCCACCTTCTTCCCTGGCTCTGTGTTCCACTTGATGCTCACATACCCACTGTGTACAGTAGGTGCTTTTGGCAGTGGATGGGGTCAGTATGGGTACCCTAGCCTGTCAGTGCATTGCAGCTTTCTGTGTATGGAGCTGCATAGCTGTAGTGTTCTGACACCTTTCTATTTGAAGCAGCATTAATTTTTTCAGCAATTTGTGCAACATTGGCTAACCCGACTCCACATATGCATTCCATTGCCACTTGCACTGCGTTGGTTGCCTTGCCACCTGTTTTGAAGATGATCAGATCTAGTTGTTACAGTTTGGCCCTTGTCAAAGTCTCACAGATCCATTCACTAGTCCATTTTTCTGGTTTCCAAAACATCGACCGCAAGAACTGACTGTTCAGTTGTTGCTTAATATATTGTGTCCTTAGGTGCCCTTGTAATAACATTCTCAATCTTATTCAATTCAACTGATAGTGGTTTTAATGTTATGGCTGGGGTGTGGGTGGCCGGGGCGGGAGCTTCATGGTGTTTTTCTGCACACCACTGTTCTATAGAGTAATTATTTATGTAATTTTGTAACAGTCTGAAATTATCTTTTGTACTTCCTCAACAAAACCCTTGTGCCTGCAGAACTGCTGTTCACTGAATAATAATATAATCCCCCATAATACTCACCATAATACATATTCACAGGCCATGTTTTTTCCCTATTTTAATGTATGAACACAATAGCTCGACTAGTATCTGTGTCATTCTATGCATTGTGCTACTGACATGATTGGCTGATTGGATAATTGCATGAATAAGCAGGGTTACAGGTGTTCCTAATGATGTTTGAGTATTTGAGTGTGTTTTAAGTATTGAGAGATGCCTTCTTTTTGTCTCTGCTATGCTTTTTATGATCTTTTATGATGGTCTGTTGTGTGATATTTTAATGCATATACTTGAAAAATAAATACAGTGCAGTGGTGTGTCATAATTGAGGTTGTGATATTGGTGAAATAAATGGTCTGTTCCTTTCTCATAACTAATCCTCTTGCTCTGCATGTCTTTGTAGGCAGATGATGATCCCATCATGGGGTTCCATCAGAGCTTCATCCTGAAGAACATTAATGATGCGTGGGTGTGCACCAACGACATGTTCCGCCTAGCAATCCACAACTTTGGCTAAAAAGCACCACGGCTGTCGGGGGAAATGGGGGAAGGTGGAGAAAGGGGCACATAATGTGCCCCTAGTTATGCCTGAACCCTTCATTCATCTTTGAGATTCAGCACCGGATTCCAAGAAGTCAAATCACAGATAACACACAGGCACACGGTAGCGCCTCTGCTTCAGAAATGAGAAGCGTTTCTTTGCTGAAAACCCACAGATTCATCAAAGCGACCCCATTCCCCTCTGCTGATGTGCATGATGGCAAGCTCAAATATCAGAGGCCACTGACCTGGAAAAAAAAGACATAACATAACCTCTGCCAGTTACTACTATTTACATTTTAGTTCCTGAGTTTAACTATGAATTTACTGTCTTAACTGCCTTTCTTTGCTTTAGTACTTATTGTGTTCTCTGCCTGCTTTTAGAGTTTGCTTCTTGGCAGTTCTGTTGTTGTTCTTTTTTCCCCTATTGAACATTGGAGCCTCCATTCATTGTGATGTCAGGTTGCTCTAGCTATCCAAAGAAACGTCAAACACTCCCCAGATCCCCCACCCCTTCAGACCAGTGTGCTTCCCACCCTCTGCTCACTGCTCTCTGTGACAATTACCAAGCCACAAGACACAATAAAACCTTTGACTTTTTCTTAACCATGGCATCATCTTGTTTTCTCCCACTGTCTGGTCTTACATCTGTCTTTTCGCTTATATAAACCGTTCCTTAATGCTTCTGAAAATCTAGTATTAGCTCTTTTAATTAAGAAAAAAAATCTAGTATCCTTCAAGATTGTTTATTCACAGAATTAGCAGGTGATCTATTATACATTGGCATTTTGAATGCAGTAATTGTGTTGTATATGTTTCCAAGCGTTACAGGTTAAAAAGGTCTGTATTGGGAATATTAACATAGTGAAACTTGCTTTGTTCAGTAATGATAATGGATCAAAGAAGAGATGATTGGGAAGCTGTAATGGTCTTTGGCCATGTGAAATAGTTATTTGAAGAGTTCAGTCTCCTAGACCATTTTCCTCTGAAGGTAGAAGTCATTTCTATTTTTGCAGGCATTAAAAAGTAAGTAACTATATAGACCTGGTTTGTGCTTAAGTACTAATACATTTCAAGCTAAAATATCACGGTCACTTCATCTGACTACATCTCTCCTCATGTGCACCAGCTTGCCCGTAGGCCTTATTGTCGAGTAATATTACTAAGACTAATTTTAACAAATTTTTGAAAGTTGCTGGTTGTGTTTGACAGTGAAAAGGAGGCTTGAGGAAAAACTGCTAAATGTTTACACGACCACAGAAGTGGTTTAAATGAAGCTGCTCTTATTGCTACGACTATGATTTTGGTTTAACTGACTTCACAGATGTTGGAGACTGCTCTAAATGGGGTTTGTGTCCTCTTGCTTAAGCTTAGCATTTAAAGAAGTGCTACTGGAACTTCAGATAAAGGTTGTGATTTTCCACAGGTCAGGTTTGCAACATTGTCTAGTCTCAGGCAAATGATGAATGATTTTATTTTATTCTGCATGAGTGCGCTGCCTTCATTCTTTTCACTTGTGAGTGGGAGCAGAAGAAGGAAAAATTATTTCAGGTGCTTTAATGTATAACAGACATTAAAAAAAAGGCGTGTAAAGCATAGAATATTCCAGATTCTGTCGTGTAACGTTCTATGGAAATAAAGGCGATCAAATCAATGTTATGGTGCCGCTGTTGTTTTTAAAAATGTTTCGAGTTTTCAATCGAGTTCTTGCTTTAAATATACAATTTAAATATGAAGACGTGAATATAACAGCGGGAACTAAAAAAAACTGCTCTTGGTGGAGGGAAGGAAAAAAGCGGCGCACCGGCGGAAGTCAACAGTTGTAAGATTTTCGTAGGGGCGAACACAAGACAAAATCAAACGGTAAATTGTCTCATTGCAACGTTTCAGCCCCTTTCGAGACCTTATGGCTTCCAGTTCCAGTATAGACATAGAAGGGGCGACTCAGCACCTCAGAGACATCTTAAAACTGGATCGACCCTCAAACTCCGCCGGTGAGTCCCGGAGCCTGTGCAGGTGGAGCGGGTTCGCTCGCGCCGCAGTTAGCCGTAGCGCGCTAGGCCTCAGCACTGCGCTATCGCTGCGTGGAGATTAATGTGTGTGTCTTTATTTTCATTTCTCATACACGATTGTTACTGTTCAATAACTAAGTGATACAGTTTAAAACCAAATGTTAAACGCTGCTTCGTATTCATAGTTGAATGAGAGAGAGAGAGAGAGAGGGGCAACAAAACTGAGTTCGTCTGCTAGCCTGCTAACACATCATGCTAGTCACTCAACTAGCCACGTACGTTTGACTTCACTTGGTTTGTTAATTTGAAGCCATATTCTGAAGTCATAAATGTTTATTACTATAAATACAGTATATATAAATGTAGTTGTGTGTCTGTTATACGATTCTGACAATAATTAGCAACATTTCGAGATGATGCGCGAGCAGCTCACAGCCAGTGTGGCCAGTGAAATGCATCAGCATCATACAGTAGTCAGTGTCACGTGACGTTTCTAAACTAAAATGCTTTAAATAAACGTGCATTTGGTTCACGCAAACAAGGCTTTGTGTAAATGAGTATGCGCAAATTTGTTTGCACAGTAAATAATCCAGGCTTTTAGTGCTGTTAGAATGAAATGTTTCCAAGAGAAAGACGTTAAGAAGTTGTATGTAATGCTTTATGTACTGTTTCCTCCTTTAGTCTAAAATGTAACATGTACATCTCTTTGAACATGTGAGGAATTTCCTCAGTAATATAATGACAGGAGTGAATATGTACAATTTCATGAACGCATGCTATTTCTGTATAAATGTACAACTAAACATAGTTCAGGGATACAGGACATGAAAGAATCTACCTCTAGTGGGCAGGTAGATAATGCGCTGAGTCACAACGAGAAATAACAGTAAACATTTTCTCTTGAGTATTTTAAGGGAAGACGATGTGTAGTGTCATGCTCCAAAGTGTAAATGTGTAAATATGCACCAATATGACCAAATATCTTTCATTAACACTTAACGTGTGAACATTTTGAAAACTTCTAGCTGCCATGTGCTTGAGAAATATACTGACATGTATAAGGGTTTTGCATGGATGCAGCTCGAAACAAAGTTTCTTTCTGTGGTTTTGCAGACAGCACTGCAGGTGAGAGCCAGCGTAAAACCTCGTGTAATGGAGAGCTAAACGGCCTGCTGGGAACAGACCTTATTGGAGCAGGAGTTCGAAGTGCTATGATGGAAGCATCTACTCACAGCTCTGACAGCATGAATATGGCGATCCCTCAGACAATGTAGGCTTGCTTTCTCACACATCCTTTTTCATTTGTAGCGCAGTGCATTCCTGTTTAGTTTAAAGAACAGCACCGCAGGCGTACACTGCTGTGGTCGGGCTGGCCTTTGTCAGCATCAGTCTGTTTCACTGGTTGCTGTACACTATGACATAATGACAGGTGGAGCAAACATAGCTGAGTGCTCTCTGAAATTAGGCTTGCTTGCCGGGTTTTAAGAAATGCCAAAAAGTAAAACCTATTTTGGAAACAAATTAATTTCAAATCAGAATATTGTTCCGTGACTGCAATCTTACGGCTTTTGTGCAACAGTTTCTCAACAAGTAATGCTTCAAAGTAAACATACAAATAGTCTTTACAGTGTTTTCCACAGGTCTGAAATATACTTGGGTGATAACCCTCAAAACTATTTATATGCAGAGCATGTGTGACAGTCAGTACGCTATTCTTCTACTTTTCATGTACTGTCTCTCAGTACAAAACTACTGCTTCTGTACCTGTTTATTCTGCTGTAGCAAGGGGAAACTGTCCACTACGAGTCAATCGGTTGCGGATGGCAGATGGACAGATTTTTCACAAGAATCAGCAAATATACTTGGGAAACACTGTGTGGAGAAACGCTGCTTTAGTTTTTAGTTAATATGTTAGAAATGGTGTGATCTCCCTAATCTTAAATTTTCTCTGAATTCTAATCTATAACACTAAATTTTCCATCATTACCTGCTGCTATTAAATCATTGAGTAATGTCCGAATCTGATTTTTCTTCCCCTTCACTAGCTAATTAATTTTAGAAGCTTTCAGGCTGCACACTTGACTGTAATGCTAAGGCTTATGACATATGGCTTATGACTGAACCATCTGTTCATTTATTTCAAGATGTTGGATCTTGATCCTAAATCTTATCTTTGTTACCTGGCTAAGCGGAGTGAGACAATTAATCCAGTAATCACCATATCAATGAATAATTATTTCATGAGCCTTATTTACAGTTATTTTATTTTGACCAAAACGAGAACTGCTGTGGAGCTGCGTGATGCCCGCTGTCCTATGTTGTCAGTGCGTTTGTTTACCATCTGAAGTGTTGTCTGTTAATGTTTTTTGCTTGATTTCCTCTGTAGTTGCCTGACTGGTGACGATGCATCCACCTGTATTCCCATCACAGCTAGCAATGTGGTAATAGTAGCTAGTCGAGACTCCAGTATCGACAGCAAAGCTCGTGGGAGTAACAAGGTAACATGCTAATCTGTTTTTAAATTTTACGTAAGTTTAATTAATTTGATTACACATGGATTACATGTGTTTAAACAAATCTTTTTCGTTGACAGGTTAAAATCCAACCAGTGGCAAAGTATGACTGGGAGCACAAGTATTACTACGGGAACCTCATAGCAGTCTCCAATGCATACTTGGCGTATGCCATTAGAGGTAAGTGTGCACCACGTTGTAGTTGATGTCTGTTTATGTTGTTTGACCTGATGCCTAAAATGCACATGAGTTGAGTTTTGATCATTGTCAGATCAGCTCTTATAAAAAATTATACTTTATTTTAAAATTTATTTAATTTTTATTTTCTTTCATGTTTTTTTTTAATATTAAAAATACCTTGTTCCGTTAAGATGATTTCGAAAGCAAATGGTGGATTTACCTCGACTGTTTAATATACAGTGCTCAGATACGCATTATACGCCTGTTTTTGTTTGTTGAAACTGAATGGATAACAGTGCATTGTTTTTGCAACTCTGGCAGCTAAGCTAATTCACACTGCTGAATAATGACGATTGAGTTGGCAGGTTAAACACCACCTATTTAAAAAAAAAAAAAAAAAAGTGAGACACTTTCTTTCAGATACATCCAAGCTACATGAGTTTCGTCCACCACTGTGTAGTGCTGTGTGCAATAGATTCCCCTGCACAGTCACCCACTGAGTCTAATCCCACTGAGCTCCTTTAAAAGAAGTTAAGTAAAAGGTTCAAGAGTCTGCTCAGATCTTCAGACCCTTTCAAAAAGACTTCTTTACTTGCTTTTTGCACACCAGGCATACGGTGGTAGTAGATTAAACAGTGTCATGAGAATAAATCTTTTAAGCACATTTTCAAAATAGAGAAATAAGACCCAGTTGATACAAAAAATAAAAATTATTGCATCATCAGTCTGATTTTGGTAAAGAATCTTGATAAAGCTTTGACACTTACAATTAAAACAATACATTTACGTGAACCACGTATAGAACCACAGTAAAGGTCTGTAATGTGCCATGGTGATAAGTAACACGATGGCCCTCATCATGTACGACAGTATCATAAAATTACAGACTCAAACATGTCTTGCTAGCTTTACTGAAACCTTTCTAACTTTGTACTTGATGCACTTACTGTACATCAACTATCATATTTATGAATGTTTTGCATTTTTAGTTTTTTTTTTTTTTTTTGATTTCCTACAAGATACATGTTCAATAATTGAAGCTGTTTATAAGCTAATGGCAGCATGGTGATGTAGTGGTTAGCACTGTCGCCTTGCAGGGCCTGGGTTCGGTTCCCGACCATGAGTTTGC
>JAAGKR010000072.1:83794-277711 GCA_011419295.1 Clarias macrocephalus
TTGTTTGCCTGCCCCCCCCCCCCCCCCCCCAACACCTGTGCTTGGTGGGTTTCTTCCCACAGTCTAAAGACATGCAGATTAGGCTAAATGGAGTTCCTAAATTACCCATGGTGAGAGAATGAGTGTGTGAATGTGCGTATGTGTGTGTGCCCGGTAATGGATTGGCACCCTGCTCAGGGCGTAACCCGCCTTGTGTCCCAAGTTTCCTGGGATAGGCTCCAGGCCCCCCGCGACCCTGAATCGGTATAGACGATGAGTGAGAATGAGTGTTTATAAAATATATGGTTTTGTGGAAAATAGAATTTTCCATCCTAAACATAATTGATCAACTAAGGTGTTTAGTATCTGATATTGGCTTGTGTTATTTTGCACCAACTAAGTGATTTGAAATTGTAACTTTTTTTTTGTTCCTAGGTGCCAATAATCAATATATGATACGGGTCTTGCGGTTGGGCTCGCCAGAACGTACGCTGCTGAAGGGTTTCACCGGGGCTGTTACAGACCTGGCCTTCGCCCATCTTGACTCTACCTTGCTGGGTTGCGTGGATGAAGTCGGCAACATGTTCATTTGGCAGCTCACCAGCCAGAACAGCAAAATACAGTATCCTGCTCAAACAGCTGTAGAAGCAGTAACGTTTAGATAAACTAAAAGCAGTAGATGTAACCGTTTGACTTTACCCTTAAGAATTCACATAGAATCCAAGTCAATTCATCTCCATATAAAGTCACATAAAGTCAAGCCTGCAGCAGCCAGCTCACAAATTGTAGTACAGCGTACAGCAGTAATTGCATGATGTCATATCGGTGTGTGTAATTGAGGAAATGCCCTGTTACTGTTGTGTTATCCCATAACCGTGTCTATCAGAGAAGAAATGATTGTACACATCCGGAGACCTGAAGACACACCGCTGAACTCCAACCGCAGGCTCATCTGGTGCCCTTTCATTCCTGAAGACAATGATGAGACCCCAGAGGATGGCTGCCAGACACTGGCATTGCTGCATGAAGATAGGGTGGGTATCATACATTATTGGTTATTATAAACTTTAATTTAAAATCCTTGTTTTTTTTTTTACTTTTGCACTGTTTCATCCTCTCTTCTGCTCTGCCTGTAGGCTGAGGTTTGGGACCTTGAAATCCTGCGTTCAAGCAACACCACATGGCCTGTAGACGCTACAGAGATTAAAGAGGGCTTCATCGCCATTAAAGGACACACAGCAGTAAGCCATAAGCCGTAATCCGCTCATTAGTGTTCTGCCCCAGAACAGATCAGCTTACCAGATGCTGCAATTGCAGCATTCACAATGTACATTAATGACATGACCGAGTGAAATGTTTGCTTTGTTAAATTAATACTAAAGACAGTTTGACATTTGAAATGACTGCTATGACATGCAGTTTGTGTAGGGCTAATCCATACTCAGAATCTAAGGACAAACAACGTAGAATCCTCACTACACCCCAAACAAAGCAAGGACAATTTTTGGTTAAAAGGAAAAAAGATAAAAGCATGTTACATTACGAATAGAAGTTTAATGATGGGCAATTCTTTACAAATGTCACCCTTCTCATTAAAATAAAAACTCTAATTAAATGAGTTTAAACTGCCTACTTGATATTTATAACTACACTCATAAAACTTTTATTCAATTGAATCAAAACCAGGGACACAGTGACACAGGAGAGAACATCAACCAGCCAAATTTGTTGATTTTATTCTCATCATTTTGTTCCTGATTTATTATTACTATATTAATGTAAAATTTCACAGTTTTGTGGTGGATGCTTTAGACCTGTCAAATCATACAGAGTCTGGTGGGAACATCTCGTAATTAAAAGTGACAAAAAATTTGCATACAAATTGAAACATGTTGTTAATTAAACATTCAGAAGCTAGTGTTACTGAAATCAGAATCTGTGTTTCAGAGCTTCTTGTATTTCGTCTCTCAGTATTATTGTCACCAGTATCATAGCATATAAAATACTAAAATTATTTTGGAGATATTCATCTATAGTGGATGTGTATGTTGTAACTCGAGAGTGTGCAGATGCTTATCATTTAGGATTGCCTTGGTAAAGTCAATAGGTGTGGTTTAATTCATCAATGCGAAATCCTCCACATGTGTAAGGCTCTCTTTAACCCTTTTCAACACTGGAAAGCTTGGAAAGCTAAACCACACACGCTACTGACTGCTGTGTCGAAATAGGTCAACATGCAAGTTCAGAATGCTTCCCACAAGCTGTGTTAAGGGACTTGCATGTCACAGTCACACTGTTCTTGCTCTGTTTTGTCCAGCGTATCAGTGAGGGAGCTCTGTCTCCAGACGGCACTGTCCTCGCCACAGCTAGTCACGATGGTTATGTCAAATTCTGGCAGATCTACATTGAAGGACAAGACCAACCAAGGTAGGCATATACAGTATCTCTGTTAGTTCTTTAGCTTTTTTTTGATCAGGGATGATGACTTGATATGCCGGTTACCTTAATTAATTAATTGTATTCACAGTATGCAGAATTTTTGCACTAAATGTCTTCTCAAGACATACTATCTCTTTACACAATTGTGCATACTGTAAAATTTTTGTACATGAATGAATATATATGTACACGCTGCATTTTGTTTTATTCTATTTTATTCTATTGTATTCTATTGTATTCGTGTGCATGTTTCATCTTTAATACTGTCTCGATAAAGATTTATCTTGTATTAATTGTGGTAGCAGCAGTAATAGTAGTGTTACTCTAAATTGTTTAATCGGGAACGGCTTTATCTATTTCCTTTGCTTAGTTTTCCTGGGTTGGCGTACTTCTGAGTCTCTTGTGATTTCAAGTAAACTGTTTTAACCTGCAGATGTCTTCATGAGTGGCAGCCGCATAATGGACGGCCTCTCTCCTGCCTCCTCTTTTGTGACAACCATAAGAAGCAGGACCCAGAGTGAGTGACCATAAAATCTTTTCGATAGGGAGAACCCGCAAATCCTGAATAAAGCATAATCCTGAGAATTTTTTTCTCTGTGAGAAATAACTCATTATTACTCATAATAATGAGAAATAACTCATTATTACTCATAATAATGAGAAATTACTCATTATTACTCATAATAATGAGAAATAACTCATTATTACACGATTATGATTATGATTATGATTATGAGTTTTCGACTGCTGATTTTTTCCTCTTTTGTCCTGTTTAGGGTGCCATTCTGGCGATTCTTAATTACAGGAGCAGATCAGAACCAGGAACTGAAGATGTGGTGCACAGTATCATGGACCTGTCTACAGACTATCAAGTGTGTATTTATTTATTATTTTTTTATATACACACATGCTCAAAGCCAAATGCATAAACATTTCCTGGTGCTATTACTGTACTTTTATTTATTTATGTTTATGTATATAGAGAGAGAGAGAACTTTTTTTTTTTTCTTTTTTTTTTTTTTAACAGTTAGTTACTAAAAATACGCACAAAGGTCATGGAAAATAAATTTTATTCTCATGAGTATTCTCATGTAGCTCTATTATGTTGTCTTACAGGTTTAATCCTGACCCAGTGAACTCGAGTGTTTTGCCAAGTCTGAAAGCAAGTCTGGATCTGTCTGCTGAGTGCCTCATCTTAACAGATGTGCAGAGGAAGGTCTGACTTTCTGAATCATTCGGTTATTCACACATTTCTGCAAAAACACTCGCTTTAACATGGCAGCTAACAAACAGCCTGAAATACTTGTAATGAACTAAATGAAAGTAAATTAATAGTAAAGTAAAATTAAATATTCATGTACAAATTGGCTGTAATCTATCTACTGTATGTATTCATGAAATGCTTTTAAAAGCCCTCTTAACTGGTAAAGTAATTATTGTAAATATTTGAGTAGCTCAAAATTACACGGTTTCCACAAAAGTCTACTTTACATGGGGACACTACATTTTTTAGCTGAAAATTTCTTAATCTTAGGTTTTTTTTTCAGATAGCTGTTAAGGATATATTTTAATTGTTGTTTTCTTTTTACACATTCATATCACAGTTACCTGGGAGTGGAAGAGATGTTCTTTTGTGTTTCCACAGAAATGCCAATCATGTAGAATATTTTTGTAAATTGTCATAATTTGCTCAAACCTTGCTTTACTTTCTCCTGTGTATGGGGACTTCAGGCATGGCTTGTAGTTTGAGTTGCAGCGAGGTGTTTTGATTCAAACATCTGTTTATTATTTTTACCCTGAATAATAAAAAATATATATACTAGGTCAGCCCTCTGACTGTGTATGTTGTGCAGGTTCTGTATGTGATGGAGCTTCTCCAAGATCAGGAGAAGGGCCATGCCAGCTTTAGGGCTGTGTCTGAGTTCTTGCTCACACACCCTGTTTTGAGCTTTGGTGTCCAGGATGTCAGTCGTGCTCGTTTGCGCCACACCGAAGTCCTCCCTCCAGACGAAGAGAGTGAAAGCATGACCACTGGTTAGATCCTCTCATTGCTTGTTAATGCAATTTTTTTTGCTATCTTATAATCTTTTTGGTAGAAAGATTCCATTTAGCAATAATATTTTTTTCAGTCTTTGCATAGTCTCTGGGGGATAATGTTATTACCCGTAGTATTCCATGTTGTATTTATATTTATCTATCTATCTATTTATTTATTTATTTCTCATTATTTCTTTTAAACATGTACCTTATCACTCATCGTTTTTGTTCCTAACAGATGGAAACCACGGAACTTTGGAGTCAAAATCAGGAATCCAGATCAAGCTTTACTGTGTGCATACAAAGTAAGCTGAACAGATTGCTCAGTGTTTCTACAAAAATTGCATGAAACTAATATTTAGTTCTGGGCCCTTGCATTCTGCACAATATTCATTAGTCTGTACAGCCCAGGGCCTTAGTGTGAATTCAAGGATATTAATTGCATGCCAGGTTATGAATTATTCACTGCATTCTGCCTGGTTTTCATCCCACAGGTCCCTTCAGGATGTGCAGATCTGGTTCCAGCCCAACCAAGGTGCTGCTGCCTCCCTGTTTATGCCTGGTTGCTCTGACTCCCAGGATGGCTTTGGAATAACTACAGGTTAATGAACATTCTATTACTTTTCTCCTAGATCTAACCATTAATCTTTCTTAAAACCTGAGCTTAGGGGAGCTCAGTGTCATGAGTTTCTTAATTAATTTTGATGGCTGCTATATGCCTGGGACATGTGCGCTGATTTTTGTGTTCATGTGCTCCAGGTTTTGCAGATACTTTAAATGAATTGAGCATGGAGGTGTTGAGCTCGGATAAGGAATCTGGAGCAAGTGGTTCCCAGACTGACCTGTGTAAGATCCCATCTCTCCCAGCTCCAGCTGACTTCCTGAGCCCCTCTGGCTCAACCATGCCCAAACTCATGACCCCGGACGCCTTCATGACGCCCAGCGCATCAGTGAGCTTCTCGTTCTCTAACAATTGGGATTTTTATTTTTATTTTCTTTTATTGAGTTTAAAACAATTGTTCCTGTTGCTGAGATATACATTTAAAACAAGTAAACATCTTTATTTTATTTATGTTTAATCATATTTTGCCTTGTGTGTTTCTCTTCAGGTACCAGCCTCCCCTGGCAGCAGTGCTAGCAGTTTGACTATAGTAACGGCCATGAGCAGCTCAGAGAGTGGTCCAAGGTTAGTGACCAAGGCTGCTAATGCTGATTTTCTACATAATTTAATATGCACAAGGAAGAAAGGCATCACAAATATCAACTGAGCTCTGCTCCGTTTGTAATGCTACACATCAATTGTAAGGTTTTGCTGCCCTTTAGAGCACAGACAATCCAATATAGTGATTTCAAAAACAAACAAACATAGATGCTATTTGTTTGCATTTTAAGTACCAGTCAAAAGTTTGGACACACCTTCTCATTTAGTTGTCTTTCTTTAATTTTGTAAAACAATGCTGAAGCCATCCAAAATTATACAATAATCTCCTTTGATAAGTTAATTTTGAGATATGTCTGCTACTCTGTTCTGTAAAGCCTTCATAACGGCTCAAATCTGCGGTACTGAAAATAAATATGGACATGGGTAATATTTAATTACCCATGTCCATATTTGTCATTTCATGGTTTTGAAATCTCCAGTAGTGTTCTTGAATGTAGAAAATAAACCACTAGGCAAACAATAAAAAAAATAAAACGTTGAGTTAGAAGACTTTTGCTGGTACTATAATTTAAGCACTGTTCTGTAATTGTAAACAATATCTCATTTCTAATTCACTAATAAATATAGCCATGATTTTTACTGCTGATTTTTAACATGTAACTTCACCAATTGTGTGTTTAATGATTTTAAAAAGTGTTGATTTTCTTTTCTGATGTTATTTTTTCCACAGAGTTGTGATAATGTGTTGAAGGGTTTTCAACCCAGATCCTGTCATTTTAAATCTCCTGTTTTAGTTTGATGCAGCCCAGTAATGTGACCCTTCAGAAAGTATAAAGTTTTATGTTCAGTCACCTTTTTTAAGAATCATTTCATTTTCCATATACAGATCGAAAATATTCAACCCCATATTCCCAAAAGATGTTCGTGAGGTGAACTGAGGTTAAAGAACGTATACAAAACAAAAAGCACATTATACAACAAAAATATATATTGATGCATGTTTAAGTTATTTAGAGAATATAAATAGACTTGACTTAGACTTAACCTGGAATTCAAATGAAAAATTTCATTTGTTTCACATATGTGCATGTTCAGTATTATTGAGCCCCAAATTCAGTACTTTGTGGAGCTCTCCTTTTTACCTTTACAACTACCACTAAATGTTATCTCTGTTGGAATCTGTTGCCTGTTCAAGTGCAAAAGCCTTCAGTTTATTGACGATTCATGGCACCCATGCTGCAATCACTTTAATTAAATCCCATCAACGCAAGTCTTTGCAGGTCTATCCATTCTAGTATATTCTAGCCAACCATATTCTTTGTGGTGGAGTGTGTCTTGGGATTTGTCCATAAAGTCTTGGTTGTTCATTGTCTTTCTTATAGTAAAGAAACAAACTGAAAAACTTGCCATGGCCTTCTCCAGGCCATCATGTCGGTATTTTGCAGTAATGCAACATATTTGCTCAGTTGACCTGATGAAGTTGCTAAAGGCTCTTGATGCAACTAGCTAACTTTTAAACTTCCTTATGATGCTCCCAGTGGTGTCACTTAGAATGCTAATTTTTTAGGAAATCATCCTGTACCCAGTGCCCTTCAGGTGCAATGAATAATTCCTCCTCTCAGCTTTTGTAAAAGCTTCATGATTGCAACTCACATAAAACATGGTTGGTGTTTATATATTCACAGCTGAAGCAAATTAATGCTAATTATAGAGTTCCCAAAGGCTTAATTATGTTTTAACTCCACTTTAAGCCATAAAACTAGCAGAAGGTTTTAAAAACGGCAATATTATATAGAGAATGAATAATTAAGACATGGTTATGCCAACAAAGTAGCCTGTTACTCAAGAATGCCACATCGTACATGTACCCATAGAAGATTTTAGAATCTTTTTACGGGTGTACAAGTACCCCTAAATTTAATCTTAGCACCCCTAAAGGCAATGCTAATAATAATGCATCATTGTTTTTTAAACTGTTTTTAGCCCTCTGTTTGTTACAGTTCGGTCTGCTTAGAAAATTACAGGTTTAGTTAATGGTTTAATGTCCATCTAATGGTTTCATTCTCTATGGTGTGACATTACACTCTGATATAGCAGGTGGGTGTGTAGTTTATATAACGCTAATAGTCTGCATGCCAGTGAGAAGAATTGAAGTTGTTGGATGGTTCAGGTTAGAGCTGGGGAGATTTTCTACCACTCTGGTTCATTTGGACCAATGGCTGGGAGACAGAAGTTGCATGACTGTTTAACTTTCTGAAAAGCACAGGTTAAACCCCCCAAAAAAACATGAGAAAGTGATAGCTGATGTAGGCATAGGTTGCTAATAATCAGTTCTGATTTAATGTGCATATACAGTGTTGGTTCTCCTTAACGTTAAATTGATAGATAGTACTTTGTACTAAACCTTTATAACGGCTACATTGTAGAGTTGGTGTTTTGCAACCAACCAAAAAATTTGAATCCTAATGTTGGGATTAATAAAGGTAAAGGTAGAAATGTATTAAAATAACAAATATATGATTTATGATAATTCAATTAATAGCAACACACTCTTCATGTTACATTCTCATTAGAGACTGAACCTCCCTAAAGATCTGATGCTTTAATCACCCCTCCAAGTACTTGTTACATGTGTTTCTGTATCACTCAACTGATAAAGTTGGTAAAAATGGATGTATTTAACATATTGAAGATCTTTTAAAGAACTTTAATATTTAATTGTTTAAATATTTAATAGTTTGCATGGATTAGGATTTTTTGGCATGTTTTGATAACACGATACGTTCAGTACAGCTTACAGCACCCATCATGGACAACGCAATACGACTCCCATGATAAAATATTGCACCTTGGTTTTCAGTCAGTTTAATCAAGCTGGTTGTACTCTGTAGGTTTAGTACACCGGTGGAGGAGCATCAGAGCTAGTATGTGTGTCACATTTCTCCTTTCAGCCTATTACTCTCAGTAAATATTTAACTCTGTGCCTTTGTTGCGTTTTCAGGGCTGCAGAGGACCTCGCCCAGAGCCCTAAGTTGTGTACAGATGCAGCCAGCAGCAGCTTGAACCTCAGTGCCAGTGCTAGCAGCCCAAGAGCCAATTCAATCCTCATATCAGGCCTGGGCGAGAACATCCAGGTACTTAGTTCACACACAATCATCTACAGAAATACAAGCATCATACATTCTACATGTAACTGATGGACACATGTTTTGTGTGTTTTAAGTACGAAATGATAATATAGTAGTTTACAGATGTGCTCTAGATTTGCATCAGCTTCGCTGAGTTTATGTATTCTTCAACTTGAGCAGAAAAATTTGAAATTTACTTGTCATTCTAGTAGAATGTTTTTGTTTAGCTCAAAACTGTCTCGGCAAAAAGTAAAAGCTGACAAACTAATTGCACAATTGCATAAATACAGACTAAGAAAAACATTAATGTATAAGAATTCTTATTAAGGTTGGCTGTGTAGCCATAACCCTAAAAAGGTTATGTAGCAATTATTTGTTTGCAGATGTTTTAGTTTAGATCTGATCGAAAATCTTGTGGTATTAAGCAAATAAAACTAAAATAATTTTATCTGGCTTGTTTTGCCATTTTCTTAGCTTCGTTTTTTTCTTTATCTGGTCGTTGAAACTAAAAACTAGTATTCTGGACACAAAATTTGCTTGTTTCAATCAACATGGTTAGGAAAAACCACTTCTAATGTAGTGTTTTTTTCCTTTTTAAAATTTTCTACACTTTATTGTAGATAGTGTAAATTTTGTACACTGTTCTACAATGTAGAAGATAAAAATAATGACCATTGACTTATAGGGTGTGTTAAAACTTTAGTGTAGGTTTAAATAAAAAAATGATTCCACAGTAGCATTTGGCGCCCTCCGTTCTTGCCCCTTGTTAAGGCTTCTCACATCTATTCCGCTCTGCGTGAGGTCTCTCAGCTGTGTGAGGTGGCCTTCTCCAGTCACACTGTACTTCCCATTCCCACCCGTTCTTTTGTCTGCAGATGCTGCCCTCTTCAAACCCCTCCATGTCTCTGGACCTCCAGGCCATGGAACCTGTGCTGCTGCCCCAGGCATCCCCCACTAGAGCTCGCTCCCCTGACGTGATCTCTTCGGCCTCCACGGCCATGTCGCAGGACATCATCCCTGAGATTGCCTCTGAGACGCTGCCAAGGGGCTTGTCTGAGGCTCGTGACCCACTCCAGGGCCTTCAGGATAGCATGGCATCAGCAGCCTCAGCCCTGCACCTGCTCTCACCACTCGAACTGAGTGGAGGAGCTTCTGGTGAAGGCGAGCAAAGGCTCAGCAGCACTCCCTCATTGCTGGAAACGGCGCTGTCACAGGAAAACGCAGTTAACGTGGTTGCATCGTCTTGTTCCGAAAGTGGTGCGAGCCGAAGCTGGCCTGCAGCACCTGATATCACACGTGAAACAAGGAACAGCCTGCGAGATAACGGTCTGGGAGAATGGTGAGAGGGGCTCTAAAATACTAATCACAATCTGCTTTATTGTTGCTATTGTACAAGGTGATCCCTAAAATTGCTTTGGGGTAAATTTTAGGCCTTTCGTTTTTTGGTAATGAGATAATCTAACTGCTTCAGAAATGCCAACATCCATAAAAAAAAAAAGAATCACAATTATTTATGATGTGAATGTGCTTTAGCTCTAGAGAGGACTTGAAGGACATGCACTTGTCATCATCCCCCTTCCATAGACGGACCTACCATTTAACACAGAATGACAGCCAGGATGCCAGTGCGGAACAGAGGTATGCACCACAGCACACATTGACCACAGCTTGTTTTTACATTATGTATATAATTTTCATTGTTTTTTTTTTCCTCTATAGTTCTATTGAAAAAGGCTAAATATAAATCATGTGAATATGAATCATGTGGCTTGAATTTCACTTTATGATCGTTTAATAAATGTAAACGCAAAATATATACAGACATTAGTTTGTTGAATTAAAATGTTCAACATTTGTCCTGATTGACAGTGACCATGATGATGAGGTGGCCAGTCTGGCATCATCTTCAGGAAACTGTGGCTCTCGAGCCTCGCACAGGCTGCCAGTGAAGGACTGGAAGACCTCACCACGTGGCTCGCCCAAACTAAAGCGCAAGAGCAAGAAAGATGAAGGGTGATTCATACACACTAGCATGTTCTTTTTTTATTTTTTAGTTTATAAGCAAAGCATCACTGTATCAAGAATCAAGCAAGTTGTTCTAAATGACTGAGTTGCGAAGTCTAGCTTCTTCTGTATATATTAACCACTTCTGGTTCCTTTGCTAGTGATTCCTCACAGTCCAGGCATGTGGATAATCAGGTAATTTAATTGATTTTTTTCTTTACAAAATAAAGATTTGTGGAATAGCAATTTGGTTATTGCATATTATGTTGTAAATAATATCTACATCTGATACCTCACTGTGCTCATACAGTTGGGGGACAAAGCACACATTGCAGACTTGATTGTAAGATTGTGACCAATACCAGCCTGCCTACATGTTCCTACAGCACTGCTTTGGAGCTTTGTAAAGACTAAACAGACTCCCATTGTAATTTACAGCCGTGAACTGTTTACATGTTTCTCTGTCCTTGCTGCAGATGAGTATGGAGGTACAGGAGGAGCTGCTGTTGCTGCTTAGGAACCAACAGAGGGAGCTGGATGAGCTGCGGCAGAGGCTCACAGGCCACATGGATGCTGTCCAGAGCTCCATAATGGCTCACGTAGAGCACGTTCTGCTTACACAACAGGAACAGGGGCGTATCCTTCTACTAGGGGGAGTGTGTCGGTTGAGTTTATTACTAAAAAGCTTATTAATAATAGTAAGCACAGTCAGAATGTGTGTTTATGAACATCCTTGAAAGTTATTTGTATATACAGTGCCTAGAATATGTATTTTGGTGGCCAAAAGTATTGAGACAAAAGTGAAATTTAAGATTTTATTGACATTTTCAATTTATTTTAATCATTTGAGGTAATAAAAATAGTTAGTTATTGTATGCAATGAACTTGCTATACAACAATCAATACTTAGTAAGTCCTTTATTCTTCTAAACTTGTTGGGTCTGGCTGGGCATGGATTCAAAAAGTTGTCTGCAGTAGTCCGGTGTCACTTGCTCACTCTTCTGCTTAATTGCTTTCTGATGATCATGTACAGAAGACTACTTGACTACTTCTGCCTTCTCCACCATTGTCCAGTAGTTTCCTATTGTGTTTCAGTCTGCGGGTGACCCAGACCATGGCTCTAGAAGCTGAATACCATTAACACATAGCCAGTTTTCACAAATTTTTCAGTTAATTAGTGCAACTCTTCAGCCAGATGTGCTTTTACTAGTCTAGTCTATGTTTTGTGCACAGAGAGAACTAATATATGGTATATGTTGTGTTTATATGTTTGGCTGCCATTGTAATTCTGGAAGGTTCTAGTCTGTTAAGAGAACATATCTAAAAAAAAAAAAAAAAAAAGCATGATGGAGACTAAGGAACTAGCAAAAACGATGGACAAGGCCCCTTAAATTCCGGTCAAGGGAAATCATCCCATACAGTTGTGTCATTTTAACTTTGTAATGATGAGATACACAAACTTTACATGTATAGTGAATCTTTAGTCTACAAAGCCTTTCTGGAAAAACTAACTCTGAGTCTAACCAAAACCGATGTAAGGTTACTTAAACAATATCACACATGCCACTTTGCTGGGTATGTGCACAGCTGTGATTAATTTTCGGCTCTGTCAGTGAAAGTATTGAGGTTATGATTCGATTACATAACAGGATACAGAGGGAGAAGTTTATTATGATGGACCCCTGCACACATCGCATTGTTGGGTTCTATTCGCCATGTTTGTACAAATCTGAACAAATCTAAGTCTAGTACTTAGGTCTGTATGTCATCTTGCTTATAATTTTGGAAGCAGCATATATCCGTCTAAAGGTGATGGAGAGCGCACACAATCACAGACGGTCTGCTTTAATTTCATAAACCATCCAGAATAGACCATACTATTTCCCCACACCCTAACAAAACAGCACAGGTGGTAAATAAATTAGCATGCATTAACTATCCATTGAGGGTTGTAGTCTCCCAAGTAGCAGTGTTAACTCACACACTTTGTAAGACAGGGATTTCCATGAACACAGAACCTAGTTATTGAATGATTGCTGTAACTTTTCTAACAAGGTATTAAGACAACATTGCACTTAACCCTTTGTTATTCAAAATATAATGCATTAATATGCAGCCTTTGTTGTCCTTGCCTGCATTGTCAGCAGTATTTGTTGAACTATAATCAACAAAGCTGTACAAAGACCAGAAAGAATTCAGCACTTTTAGCCAAAGCACAAACCAGTACACAGCAGTAAATAAATAATTCACAAAGCTAAAATTGAAGACATTTGTGCACACCGTGCTAGTTTGATATAGTTCCCCTTGTCCACAGCTTTCAAAAGCACAGCCTTAGAGCATTACCAGGTATTTGGAAAGTCTTTACTATTTCCCAAATGCCCATTAACTTATTGGAGGGCCATCCAATGGGTGTTGTATTTAGCAAAATTGTTAATAAATGAAAATGAGAAAAACGTGCTCATTAGTGCAATGGAATCCTTTTATTCAGTCAAATCTTTTGACAGATATTATTTAAGGGTTATTTGGACTTCTTGTAACTAACCAGTGTTTTAAAAATCAGGATATTCATGATGTTTTGGAACCATGGCCATTGTGCAGTTAAGTAAAAGGATAAGGAAGTAATGTCATGTCACACTGCATTATGTGATTGCTCTGCTGCTTTTTACATGCTAGTTACACAGCTTGTTCCACAGTGTGGAAATAACTTGGCAATTTTGCATGCTACAAATGTCCGGACACAATGAAAATTATGTTTAACCGTATGTCAAAACAAATCTGAGGGTAAGGGGATGTTGCTACAAACCCCAGAAGAATGCTATGCAGTGGTTTATGGATAAAAGTAGTGTTGTGGACAGTAGGGAAAAGTCAGAGTGGAGCAATTTCTCACTCTCCACTCTTCCCTTACGTTTAATCGTTTTAAACAAAAACTCTGAAATGTTATGACAACAACGCAATGATCCACTGTATGAACTCAACAGCCACTGCTTAAAGCCTAAGGCTTGGGTTCATTTGTGACACATTTATGCAAATAAATATTTCTTTACAATGTGAATAAAGGGTCCAGCAGAGACTTTCTTTAAAAGAAATGATTCCATTCTTGCCATAAAATTTATGAAGGTAAAAAATTTTTATGACTCCAGTTAATGCCTTGTTGATTTTATTTTATTTTATTTTTTTGCACTGATTGATGGTTGGACCTTGACAGGCTATTGTGTGTCAGAAAGAACAATGGAGCGTGTGTTGGCAGAGGGACACGCACGCAACCAGCAGCTTCAGGAGCACATGGCACAGCAGCTGGCTCACACCTTGGGCACCACTGTTTCAAATCGTCTGGATAAAGTGTTGCGTGAGGAGATGAAAAAAACAGTTCCTCAGAGTAAGAGCGATCAAATTATTAGCAATAAAAAAAAAATCTTTGGTCTCTGTACTGACACTGATGGTGTTTAGTGACATTTTTGGTAGTTCCAGTCATGTGTATGTTAGTCTTTTTTTGTATGTGTGTGCGGAAAAAAAACGACTTCAGACATGTTGGTAATGAAGAAAGATTGTGAAAGTGTTCCTTGTGTTGCAGCCATAACGAAGAGTCTGGAACCCATGACAGGACAGATGAGTAACCTTATTGCAGCAAAGCTTACTGCAGTGGAGGCCACGCTGAAGGAGAATGTCACCAAAGTTGTTAAGTCTAAGGTCTGTTCTTGAACAATAACAGAGATCATAACAATCAAATCAAAAGAATTATAAATGCACTTTTGTCTTCTGCGCATATAAATCTTGATGTGTATATGCACAGTACTGTGCAAGTCTTGCTCACATGCAAATAAATGCAATAGAGCAAATATTCCTTAAAAAAAACATCTTGGAGAACTAACCACAAATCCTCTGTGGATGCAGGCTCTCTCAAATCATTCTGTCTCTTCATGTAATGCCAGACAGACTCAATGATGTTAAGATCAGGGCTCTGATGGGGCCAAACCATCACTTCCAGAACTTGGTTCTTATTTACCCTAAAGATAGTTCATAATGACCTTGGCTGTGTGTTGGGCAGAATAAATTAGGGGCAAAACAGATGCCTCCCTGGTGGTATTGCATGATGAATAAGTATCTGCTTGCCCCTAACTTGCAAGGAACTTCCACCATGCTTCACTATTCCCTGCAGACACTAACTATTTACCGCTCTATAGCCGTTCGGCAAACAACCTGCCTCCTGCTACAGCCAAATATTTCAAATTTGACTTATCAGTCCATCTGCTACCATTTTTCTACAGCCCAGTTCCTATGTTTTTGTGCATAGTTGAGTTGCTTAGCCTTGTTTCTCAATCGTAGGTTTGACTTTTGGGCCTCAATTCTTCCATGAAGGCCACTTCTGGCCAGACTTCTCCAGACAGTGAATTACTGTACCTGGGTCTCAGTGGTTTCCACCAGTTCTTTGCTAATGGCACTGATGGACATCTTTAGTGTAATTCTTCAAAATGGCTTGAACAGCACAGACTAAAACCCCAGTCTGTTTTAAAATCATTGCCTGGGAGAGGCCTCACGAATGCAGTATATAACTACCTTTTATCTTGTTGCTGTTCTCAGTCTTGCCATGGTATATGACCTGTGACATGAAACATGTCTTCCACAACCTCACCTTAGCAGCATAGTTTGGCTGTTCCTCACTCAGTTTTAAGCCTCCTACACAGCTGTATTTGTTTCAGTTAATGACGAAATAAATCCTCATTAGCACCTCCTTGGTGCCTGATCCTAGAAAATCCCTGACTTTCAAGTGTAAGAATTGATGCTGGGTTGAAACCAAAGGGTAGTCACACCAAATATAGATTTGATTTAGATTAGTCTTCTGTTCGCTTAGTTTGCATTTTATAAATTTATAAATTTAAGAAATATATAATTTTGAAAGCATTCTTACTTTACAGAATTTCCTCACAACTGCCTCCATGGGGGAAAAAATTTACTCTTTTCACCTTTTTTCTCCTGAACAGAACACTACTGATGCCATTGGCCGAGCCGCAGCCGAAGCCATGCAGGGTCCTATCCAGGCAGCCTACAAGGACGCCTTTCAAAGCATTGTTCTCCCTGTGTTTGAGCGTGGCTGCCAGTCCATGTTTCAGCAGATAAATGACAGCTTTAAACAGGGAACCAATGAGTGTAAGAATCATTAACACTAAACTCTTTAAAGCTATCCATAAATCATCTGTACCACACGAACATTCCCTTTATTTTCCCCCAATAAATACCTTAGATTTGCCATGTCATAGCCTCTCAATTATCATAGTTAACGTTTAAGTGCTAGAAACATTTACATTACCCCCTTATGCAACCCCAAATTGCTTTGGGGTTGACGGGTCTGGAAATTAAATCACTATTTCAGGTAGTCAAACTGATTGCTTCATGCATTTGAAATCCTCTAATCAGGAACTTTTAAATAAAAGGTTTATTCTCTTCTTGTCGTCCCATAAATGGAGCGAGTACGGGCATTATAACCTCAACAGATTGCAGTGACCCAAGATGTTATTACTAATTTCCTTTACTTCCAACAGACATTCAGCAGCTGGAGACCCATGTTAAGAACAGGAAGCAGCGTGAGCAAGATGCCCGGGACCCTGTAATTGGTCAGCTGCAGCAGATGATTGATTCATTGCAGACTTCCCAAGACCAGCTGGCCACCACAGTAGCAGCAAGTGTGCGCTCTGAGGTTCAGCACCAACTCCACATGATTGTGGGAAAGTAAGAGACATGCGCACATGATAGCTCAGAAATCAGCTCTCATTAAAATTCCAGTGATGTGCATGTCTTATGAGTGCACTTTTCTTTCTTTCTCATGAATATCTAGATTGACTTGATCCTCAGTGCGACATACGCAGTTTTATGCAAAACTTTAAGCCTGGGTTTAATTTTGACCAATAACGCCTGTTTGTCTTTCTCACAGTTTTGCTTTATATAATAATATAACTGGGTTTGGGACGCATGTTCAAATCTCCCCCTTCAGTGTTTCCACATTGGTGGCATTTTAAACAATCCACAATAGTAGCTTGGTACTTATTTGCTTTTGTATTCAACTAGCACAGCTTTAAGTAATTACAGCATTAGCCTTATGAATAATAAAGCAGGGATTCCATCTGGAGCCATTACAGAATGTAAATCAGTGTGATTTTTCTGCTGTAAATGCTAAACTTGCTTTATTCTGCTGAGTACTCAATCTCCGAAAAGGGCTGTCAGTTTGAATGTAATGTACTGAATTGACTGAGTTTAAACCAATGTTATTTGCATCAGTTAATCGTTTTTGCTGATGACTTTACTCCTGGTTCTGTCTGTGTTCTTTGTATTGTAAGAAATTGGACGTTCCTGTAGCGAACACCGTGCCTTACACAGTTTACACTGCTGCTGTGACTAGCAGTAAATCAAAGTGACAATAACAGTTATTATCGCCGTTACTTGTTTAAGATGTAGCCGAAATCATTGTTTTCTGTATGACTTTAACTAATATTTGTTCAGCCCTCATCGGGTGTAACCGGTGTTCACTGTTACTGTTCTATCGTCATTTATCATGCTCTAATACTCTTTATCCCAATACTCTCTGTGCTTTGCAGTCTGCAGGATTCAATCCTTAGCCAGGTACAACGCATTGTGAAGGGTGAGGTGAGCCAGGCCATGAAGGAGCAGCAGGCGGTCGTCACGTCCAGTATCATGCAGGCCATGCGGTCAGCAGCCAGCACACCCGTCCCCACCGCTCACCTCGACTTCCAGGCACAGCAGGCCAGCATTCTGCAGCTGCTGCAACAGGGCCAGCTCAATGAGGCTTTCCAGCAGGTCAGGATTGGCATGCACATTGTCATTGTAGTAATACTACCAAATACTGATAAAACAATAACATTACCAAATATTATTTTTATATACCTTTTATGAGCATCTGCTAGGACTAATTAATAAAAACTAAAACGATGCCAAATGGAAGAGACTGCTGTTTTAATCTTGCACTAACTGTTATGTTAATATCCAGAATGAATTTATGCCATTAAATTTATTTTCACTACAAATTATAGTTTTAAAAATTCTGTGGTGTTCGCTGTTGGCATTTTTTCTTACCCTGTTTGTGGGTAGAAGCTTTGTTTCAGCACTAATTGTTCAAATTATAAATTTCCTCCACAAATTTGCTAAATAGTTTTTTAATATATGATTCCTGTTTTTAACTCTCATTACCCTTTGAATGAACCTTATTTATAGGTTTTTGTTTACGTATTAATTTTTATAGTTACTGTTATCTGTTGCTGCACAGTTGCTGCTGGGGGTTTCTACTTCCTGCACCTCTGAACAAAACATGCAAACAGATGTACTCTCTTAATCATTAGTCATTAATCTGAGATTTGTTCAGTCATTTAAATGAATATACAGTCATGTGAAAATGTTTTGTACCAACTCTTTCAATTGTATGTTTTTTAGGTTTAAACAACATACAAATCATCTGATCAAAGCAGGTCTTAGTATCAGGCAACTACAACTATTACATATAACTTTTTTTTTTCTTTTCTTCGTCACTGTGCCATTATTTATTTAACAAAATTGAAGCAAAAACAACAAAGTTGTCTCTTACATAATTTCGGCCATTCCTTCTTTACACCGTTGCTTCAGTTCATTGAGGTTTTTGGCCATTTGCTTATGCACAGCTCTCTTAAGATCCTGCCACAGTATTTCAGTTGAGTTGAGGTCTGGGCTTTGACTAAGCCATTCCAGAGCCATTTTTTTGTCATTTTTAGCTATTCTGATGTAGATTTACTGGTGTGCTTCAGATCATTGTCCCGCAGCATAACCCAATTTTGTCCAAGCTTCAGCTGTAAGATGGCCTCACATTTACCTCTAGAATACTCTGGTATACAGAGGAGTTTGAAGTCAACTCACTCACTGACTGCAAGATGTCCAGTTCCTGTGGCTACAAAAACAAGCCCAAATCATCATGCCTTCACTGCTTGACAGTGGGTGTGAGGTGTTTGTGCTGAAATGGTGTTTGGTTTTCGACAAACCTGACACTTGGCATTAGGCCCAACAACTCCACTTTGGTCTCGTGTCCATAGGACATTGTTCCAGGGCCTTGTGCTCTGTTTAGATGCAGCTTTGCGACCCTCAGTCGTGCTTGCCTGTTCTTTTTAGACAGAATAGGTTTTCTTTTGGCAACCCATCCAAACAAACCATACTTGCTTAGTTTTATTAAAATCGTGCTGTCATGGATTTTAACATTTAACATGCTCAGTGAGGCCTGTAGGGTCTGAAAGGTAGCTCTTGATTATGCAATTCTCAGAGAAAAAAAAATAGTCTGACCTTGGGGTGAATGTGCTGCGACGTCCACTCCTGGGATGATTGCCAACTTGTTTTGAATGCTTTCCACTTGTGAATAATCTTTCTCACTGTTGAATTCCAAATGGTTTTAAAACGGTATATAACCCTTTCCAGACTGATGTTTAGCAACAGTTAGTTCTCTAAGACTTGTGTCTTAAAATGCTCACGTCTTTTCCTCTTGCCATTGTGTTATACTCCTAAATGCTCCAGACCAGCAAACTGCCAAAACATATGTACTTATAGATGTCTGCACACCTGCTGATGATCAATTAATCAAGGGCTGATGATTAGCAGCGCCTCGATTTAAATCCTGTGGAAGTAGTAAGGAGGGTACTTGGTTATATTGGCTATTTTTTATATTTTTTATTAAATTAATAATGGCATAGTGAAAAAAGGTATACATGCGTCTGAGGTTGTATTTTGGTGATACTAGGATCCACTACAAATAGGTGACTTATGTTTTTACATAAAAAATAAATATATAATTAATTGGCGCACTAGCCTATTCACATGACTGTACATACAAAATGCAACTTCTTCCTGAATGATGTTACAAGTAAGTGATGTTTCTCCAGGCTTTGTCTGCAGCTGATCTGAATCTGGTACTATATGTATGCGAGACGGTGGACTCTCAGCAGGTGTTTGGCCAGAGCCCTTGCCCCCTGCATCAGGCCGTGCTGCTCTCACTCATCCAGCAGCTCTCCACCAACCTGGTTACACGTACCGACCTCAAGATCAGGTCAGTCTCTAAACACGGTTCTAGTTCATTTTCTTGACAATCTGGTCAGTTATTTATATGTGTAGTTAAAAATGCGCACATCCTGCCAGGTTACAACAACAGTTTAGTCTCAAAAAGCACTGCAAGCATGGATATGTTAGGCCAAAGTAACCCTCTAATTTTAATGGTGATTACAACTAGATTTGATTAGATAAAGCAGTAGTCCCCCCAGCCCCCCGCCTGACAATTTCATCTGGCACTGACCTTGAACTGAGTACTACTTGGCTACAGTTTCAGGCTGTGCTGAGTTGTATTTGTCTAAGCTCATTAATGCTCTTTCCAGGCAAGCCTGGGCTAGTCATAGCTTAATGCTCCACTCACACACTGCCAAATCCCTTTATTGCTCTTAAAAGCCAGTGATCACTAAAGGCCACCTTTGAGTCTTTTCTCACGGATACTGCTGTGTGATACTGTCCATATGGTCGTGCATTATTTTGCATGACACTTTCTCACGTGTGCATAGGTGTTATTGAGGGCAGCACCATAGTCTCAAAGTGGGGTCCAAAGGTCTGAGGCCTTAGATGAAAATGCTTCTATTTTGTATTCTTTTCTAATATAATACAACAGTTTATTATTTTTTATTACAAATTATATTATCATAAGGATAATAGAGCAACTTGAGTGAAAAGTAGGCTCCTTGAAATATCTACATTAACTTTAGATTTTTCTGTATTTGGTAAATCCCCATATTGCTTTAAGGACACTGTGCACTCATGCTGGTACCGCAGAGTGACGGCTGAACACACGCTTAAGTAGAACAAGGTGTTTTACATGCTCAATGTCACATTTTTGCTTAGATTTAAATAGAGCTCTAGGAAAAGTTCTGAGTATAAACATATGCAATATATTAAACACAAATATTTCAAAATTCAAAACCTATGTTTATTTAAATTTTTTTTACATAAAAACATATCTAACTGTAGATATTCAGGAGTGGTTAGGTTAAATTAGCTAAATGAATTTAAAATGCAAGGTTTTTCTCTGGTGAAACAGGAAAGAATATGGGTCAGGAACTATAAATACTCTGATTGTAAAGTGCAAGTAGTCCCCAGGTTAGGAATTTCCGTAAATACGAAAATGACAGCGGACCGCCAGTTCTACTTCCAGTTCAGTCACAGAAGTAGCTCACGTGTATTGTACAAAAAATAGACACTGCAGTGCAACAGATACCAACATTTACAATTGTATACAATATTTTCACTGTATAAGTGAATATATAAAATGTATAAAGTTCAATTCAGTGGAAAACGGTTTAAAATTGAGAGAAAACAGAGTGGAACACGAGAGAAAATGGCATGTGGGATTCCCCCTCACAATTTAAAGGCAGAGACATTTAACTGAGACTCATTTCCTCAGGCGCTATTACGGTTTTTGCCCCCATGATGGCAGTGTGGGGAAAGGGGACAGAGACTTGGTCAAGTGGATTGGTATGCTTTTACATTATATATTCAGGACAAAGGCATACAAGACTCACTTTGTCGGACTTAAGAACAAATCAGACTTACAGACAGAACAGAACTCATTTGTGAGGCATGGACAACCTGTAACAGCTGAGGTGTTGGCTGCAAATTTTCTACAGAGCAAACAGCTCTACTGAAGTGTTTATCATCACACCTTAACTCTAGGCATTGAAGTTTGACACCCTGTTACACACAGGAGCTGTAGCCAAATTACAGGCGAGAGTTTAACTGTAGTATTTTTAAATGTGTAGAACTGGGTCGAAGTTTAATGTGACAGATTTATTATTTTTTTTAATAGAATTTGATCATTATCCAGTTATTAACCTGTTAGTAAACAGCAGACTCTGAGAGTGATTTATATGGTGTATCAGCTTGCCCTAGTGGCGATGTTTATTTGGCTTGTGTATAATGTGGCAGAATGAAAGCACAAATAACATAATTATGTCACCACACAATTGTATTATATATATACACAAAACAGAATTCCCAGGTCATTTTGTTTGTGTCCGCTAACTATAGTTAACCAACTAGTAAGCCTCTCTTGGCCTTGAAGACTTTTCTCACAAAATATTGTTTTATAAGTAGCATTTATATCATGATTTATTTAAATTGCCTTACTTAATGGGCTGAAGAGAACCACCAAGCACGATTTCCACATCAGAAGGGGCTAAAAGCTGAACCTTTTAAACCTGAACATTGTTTCTGAGTGTACAGCAGCTGGGATTTTAACACACTGGAGCAGTTTTTGCACTTGAAATGAGAACAATAATATACAGAGCCTCTGAGCTTGTCCATCTGGAAAAGGGCATGCCATTCAACACTGAAAACACCTGGCATTTTTCGAATCGTTGGTTTAATTTTAATTAGCACTTGTCAGGTATTTCATATGACTTTTAAGTAATGCAGTGAAATGGTAAAGCCAACAGCAGCTCCAGTGTTTAACTTTTAAGGCAGATGGTGATTCCCCTCTCCCTTTTAGACAGCTGGCATTTTACTAATCCTTCCCCGGATTTTATCGAATGCTGTCTGTCTGGGGGGGGGAGATAAGTTTTGTCCCATACATTTTTTTTAAAGCAGTATATAGTATCTGGTAGCACAACAGTTAACGCTTGTTTTCTTTGCATGGTCATCTGCATTAAGTGTGTGAGAATAAGGGCATATCAAAGATCACTGCGCAAAGATCAATTCAGTATTAATTGCTGGAATGCAATTTTCAGGCTTCTCCAGTGAAATACGATTAGTCTTCAAAGCAAACTAATAACGATCTGAAAAGCAGAGTTTAAAGGAGCGCTAAGAAAAAGAAGTCCAAGGCTTTGCCTCCAGTAAACAATTGAAGCAAAGTGTGTTGAACTTCATTTCACCTAATGTTTAAAATGTATGTTGAAGTGCTTTACGTGTATGGGCATGTTGTATGGTTTTATATTTAGATTAAGACCAAATGGTCCCATATGCAACGATCAGCCACAACATAAAAACCACCTCATGTGCTTAATATTGTGTAAGTCAGTTTTGTGCTACCTTGTTCACCTCTGACCCATTAAGGCATGGACTCTCCCCTCTGTCCTCTGAAAGTATGGTGTGGTATCTGGTATCAAAACATTAGCAGAGCCGTTAAGTCCTGTAGTGTCATTTTCACATTAGGCACAATTGATTTGCATCATGCCCAGGAACGATTGCTCCTCCCTCCCCACTCCCCTGCTGGCCATCGTATACATTGTTTTTGTTCTTCGTGCTCTGGTACTCTTGCGTATTTACACTCTCCGATACAGCAAGTTGCAGGATATTCCTACTTGGTTTGTGAGATGCTATCAAACACGAGAAGAAGAAAACAAGGATATTTATATTTACTTTATGCCTAATATAATCTTGTGTGCCTTCCTACTGTATCAGCTATGGCTGTGTAGGTCAAGCAATTGCCAGCAATCTACTTTGTATGGTTGTCTTACATATCTGATTCGATCCAAGCACACTGTACTGTGCCTGAGACCACTTGAAGTGATCGAGTTCCCATTGATCGAAATGAACCAGACTTTGGGGGCAAGTGTTCTTGGAAATGATCCTGGGGCCCTAATGTGAAAAAGCCCCAAGTTGCAAGGAGGGTCCTCAATGGATCAGACTTGTTTATCTAGCACATCCCTCAGATGTTAAATCAAATCTGGAGATTTGAAGACCAACTCAGCACTTTGAACTCTTTGTCATGTTCATCAAACAATTTGTGAAAAAGTTTTTCAGTGTGGCAGGGTTTCATTGTCCTGTCATAAGAGGCCTCCGCCATTAGGGAACACCGTTTTACAGCCGAACATTGTTTAGAGCATCGCACTGCCTCCTTGCGTATTGCACCCTAGTGCAGTTTCTTCCTGAAGCAAGTGACACACACACACACACACACACACACACACACACACACACACACACACAAACCGAGCCATCCGAATGTGATTCATCAGACCAGGCCACTTTCTTCCATTCCTCCATAGTACTGTTCTGATGTTTGCACCCTCATTATAAACGATTTTGGCAGTGGGGACAGCGTTGGCACCGCTCTGCAAACCCCATACACAAGCTGCGATGCTCTGTGTGTTTTGACACCTTTCTATAGCAGCCAGCATTAACTTTTTCTGTAATTTGTGCTCCAGTGGCTTGTCAGTGGAATTGGAGCAGACAGGCTAGCCATCCCTCCCCACGTGCATCAATGAGCCTTGGGCACCCATGACCCTGTCTCCGGTTCACTGGTTGACGTTTGACCATTTGATAGGTGTCAACCTCTGTATGCTGGGAAAACCCTGCAAGACCTACTTTTTTAGAGATGCTCTGACACGGATATATAGCTAACACAATTTGACCCTTGTCATAAACGCTTAGATTCTTGTTTGCCTATATAAACAGGTAATCGTGTTTTCTAATGTGAAAATGCCCCAAGTTTCATCAGGGTTTTTATTTGTGATATAACTAGTGCCTTTCTCTTTCTCTCTGTGCATGTAGCTATCTGGATGATGCAGTGATGAACCTAGATCATGGTGACCCAGTCACCAGGGACCACATGAGTGCCGTGCTGTCACAAGTGCGTCAGAGGCTGTACCAGTTCCTGCAACAGGACCCTCACAGCTCCCTCAGCAAGCGTGCCCGCCGCCTCCTGATGATGCTGCAGGGTCTTGTTAACCACTAACACACTCCGTTTCTGCTCTCCACTCACCCATCTGCAGTCTTATTGACTCTCACGCGCTACTACACCCACCCCCCAGCTTGCCTGTACAGATCACTATGCCCTGCTCAGCAGCACAAATGATCCTCAGTGGGTTGCATGATGGGAGATGTAGTCCAGACAGAGACTCTGTAATTTTCTTTACAACAGCACTACATTTCCCATCATGCCCTCTGAGAAATATTAGATAGTATGTGAAATTCTTGAGCCATTGTTGCTGTTTGGTCTTTTTATTGTTTCTGATAATAAGGAAATAATTTGGACAGCTTCTGTCCTGTCGTTCTTGCAATGTGAGACTCTGCCTCTGATTTTGCGTTAAAGAACTTGTCATTTCATAATCAGTGAATAGTTATAGTTTTCAGGAGAAGCTACAACATCTGAATATTGCTGGACTCCTAATTCATGCAACCCATGCATCGTGCATCTGATTGGTCTATAGATGGTTTCTGAAAGTTCACATCCATCACATTTAAAGGACTTTGTATGCCAAAAAGGGAGTGCTTAGTTTGGTTTATGTATAAGCTCTCAGTTGTTACACTGACAGTTTTGACTTTATAAAAGTGTAGTGCTCCTGTTAGGGCTCCAGTGGGCAGGAATTTATATGGCTTCCTTGTGCATTTATACCCGTCTGTTTATTTGCTTGTCGTTTGTATGTTTGTTTTCCCTCCCCAATCCTGTCCAGAAGCACCGTTCCCTTCACTTCTATCTTAAATTTAGTTCTGCCCACTTTTGCTTGAAAATTGTTGTGCAAGCTGGTTGTAACCAGAAGCTTGGTTATGTTCTGCTCAGTTTGAAACAAAACAAAGAACTGAGATAAATCTAAAATATGGGCAAAAATACAGTGTCACATTGTACAGAAATTTGATGATGTTCTCATTAGAGCAAGGACACGTTTACAGAAAGTGCCTTATTAGACACGGCTAATCTGCTTCTGGATCCCCACCAGATGGGCCGTATAGCTTTTTGTGTGAGCTGAATGTCTGCTCCTTAAACGTTTATCTTTTTTGCCATTGGGGAGGGATAGAAATGCATATGGGCACCAGATGGGTTACTGAGAAATTTTGTTAAATATACTCTAAGAAGTTGGTAGTAGTTAGGTTTTTCCCTGAATCTGAAAAAAATTTAAGTGACTGATGTGCAAAAGAAACATTCTAATTGGATGACTGTTGTTGGGGCATATTTACGACTACACAGCAGACTGTAGACCTTTTATTTTTGATTTGCATGTTGCAGCTTTTTTTCTTTTTTTTGTTTGTCATTCAAGGCCCTCATTATTGTAACTTGATCTCTAAGTACATAAGTCACCATAGTTAATTGCTGTTTTATTACTGAACACCATTAGCATCGGGGAGAAACTAATGGGGATATGCTAAGCTGAAAATACTTGCATGCTGCTTAGAAAAGCTGCGTGTATATTCGGTATAAGATGCCTGTTCAAGCTTGCTAATTCCCATCATTGTTGGGTGTCTGATATGCCAGCATCTGAAGACCTACATTAATCTCATTTGATAGATCCCTCTCCATCCCCCTTAAATTTGCTCATATATGTAGCGGGGGCCCCCCCCCCCTTCATTTCTTCAACAGGTGCGCTGTGCTTGAGTAGTTTGTTTCAGTGTAAGTTTTCAGCTACAACTAACCTAATCTTTATCTTGTACCGCAGTTGTAGGCAGGTGAATAAACAAATAGTTTTGATATTCTTGAGTTGAAAACTGATCAGGGTTATGCATCAGAATCATACAGACATGAATGTCAGAACCTTGCACATAAATGCTCTGTTAAATAACTTGTTTTTTCCAAGTTTGCATTTAAGATCTAGCTTATTTCATTTATGACAAATATCGATCATTTATAAAGTTGTTTTTTTCCCAATTGTTTTGGATTGTGTTTTGTTGTGCTTGATTTTTGTTGTATATTTTACACCTACTTCTTTTACCCTAGATGTTTTGGAATAAAAAAACAAAATACTTTGTTCAGTTATATGCTCAGTTTGATTGTTTATTTTACCTTGAAATGACTAAAGATTATTTTTCTTTGATCATCTGTTTTCCGCTGTCAGTAGAACCATTTTATTCTGATTGATGGAAACATAGCTGGTATAACCATGTTGTAAATAATCTAAACTGAGGTGACAAAGTGAGGCTATCTTCAAAATCTTGAGTTTAAAAAAATTGAAGCGGAGGAAGGTCATATTTTGTTTAAATCGAATACTGTGACAACTTTGGCCGTCACAGCATTCACAGCTAATGTTTAGGGTTTGTTGAAGTAATGTCTGGATTACCACCCAGGTAACCTAATAGCTAATGAATCAAAACCAGCACAGTCAGATTTTTACAAATATTTTATTTTCTTTCCTTACACCATGTGCAGGCAATTAGCTTACTCACAGTTGCTCTTTTGACAAGCTTTATGTTGCCATTAGAAGTGATACTGGATGGTTCTTAGCCACAGTATCTGGCTCGCTGTTGCGTCATGAATTGTTTATTTCTTTCAAGCTCAAATGTTTGATCCATACACTGATGAAGAAACAGCTAACAACCATGGACAGTTGGTCTTTCAAGATGCGCAATTGCAGAATGTTGAACACAGTGCTGTCTGTTCCGATACTGAAGAAGTCTCGAGTTGAGCGCCAGACTCGACGTCATCGATCTCTGACTTAAAATGTTACTTTATTTGAATTAAACTTTCAAGGTAATTCCCTTAAATAAAGGTAGAAGCATTTGTGTGATTTGCCAGCCACTTAGCGAACATGTGTATGAAGTATCACAATGGGAACTGAGGCTCTGCATTCTACAGAACATTTTGAGACATCTAACATGTCTGATCCACCTATTGACATTTTTTTAAAGAGCATTTTGATTATTTAAATATTAGGCACATTAGGTATGTGCATATTCTTAAATATAGCTATATTTTGCAGGCAGAAATGTCATTATATTCTAGTTAAATATATATGCGCATGTAGCAGCTTAGTTGGTTGTGATTCACTCCACTGTACCAAATTAATAAAACTGGACTCGATTCACAGACTGCTGGGGTTGAGGTCAAATCAAAGCTCAGTAATGTGCATAGGACATCTACTTCATGCATGACAAGTCATCTTTTATCAACTATTTACAGATTATCACAATTCCAGTGGGACGAAAATTTGCATATGCTCAAGTGACTGTGCCTATAAACAACTTAGAAAATTACACCATAGCATCATGCGGCTGTCATAGCACTGGGGAAGTGTTCTGGCTCCTAAAGATGAACATACGTTGGTATAAAAACTTCAAATCAATCCCATAACAGCAGCAATGGAAAACAGGTAGAAAAGTACCTATGTATACTGTAAAATGAGACCAACATTCTGAAAGGCTGCTCAGCAAGAAAGATGCCACTACTCCAAAACCTATGGTTTGCAGCTTTGCATAGGGACAAAGATCTTTATAGAGGAATGTTTTCTGGTCTAATGAAACTTAACATTTAACTGTTGGATCATAGTTACCATCGTTATGTCTGAGGAAAAAGGGCGAGGCATGCAAGCCAAACAATACTATCCCAACCATGACGCATGGGGGTGGCAGCATCATGTTATAGGGGTGCTTTGCAGCCGGAGAGACTGGTGCACTTTACAAAGTAGGTGGCATCATGACGAAGGAAGATTATATAGATATATTGAAGCAACACCTCAAGACCTTAGTCAGGAAGCTTGGTCGTGAATTGGTCTTCCAAATGAACTTTGACCCAAAGCACCCTTCCAAATTTGTGGCACAACAATGTGGAGATATTGGAGTAGTCATCACAAAGCCCTGACCTCAATCCAAATGAAAATTTGTGGGTCAAACTGAATCGTGTATGAGCAAAGAGGCCTACAATCCTGACTCACTAACACCACTTCTGTCAGAAGGATGGGCTACATTTCCAGCAGCTTCTTGTGAGAACCTTGTAAGAGGCTACCTGAAACACTTGGCCCAAGTTAAACAACTTAAAGTCAATGCTATCTTTCACATTATTAAAATAAAGTTGTGATCCTGGAAGTGGGGCTTTGAAACGTAAGTGGAGTCCCTAGTCTCAATCCTTACTGACCAAAGGCAGGGCATGTCTACTAGGATTAAATGCCAGGAATTGTGAAAAAGTAGAAAAGCATGTGCGTCCATGTTATTGTGTCCAGCAGTGCTGTACAGTTAACAACAGACGTTAGTGTTTTAAATGTTGTAAGTGTTCCTATTCAGGTCATTGAGCTGCTTAATGGCTTGCGGGGAAAAATCCTGAATCCTGAAAAGCTGATAGTTCTTATGGTGGATGAGAGAGATATTGTGGGTGAATTGGGACTTTCAGTGGCTGAAAAAAAAAAATCCCCTGCAGTGTGTATATGTGTGTGTCATCCTCTGAGCTGTTCTTACCAGCCTCTGCAGTGCCTTATGATTTTGCTCAGGGAATCTTCCATTACCAGGAGATCATGCAGTCTGTAAGGATGGACTCCGAATACCACCTGTAGAAATCACCAGAGTCTCTGAGGCTCGGCGTGAAAACTTTAAAACATCTGTTTTAGATTCAGATTAAAAGAAAAGCACGTCACTAAGAAGTAAATGGATTCATTCAAACCAACATTGAGTTTGCAGAACGTTTCGTTCTTGTTTTTTTTTTTTTCCCCAGCAGGACACAGGATTTTTTTTCTTGCAAACTCTCTTGTCAATGTTTAATAGAAAACTCAAAGAATTTATTTAAATAAAGTGCATGTTTGAAAATAGACTTCCAAAAGACCTAAGATGGTTATTAGAGCTACTGTGCTCCTTTCAGCTCGTTACGACACTTTGCAGCTCACGCACAAAGCCAATGTCGATGTAATCCTACGGTTACATGTGTAATGACGCATCTGTGACGTCCGGAGATGCCCTTGTAAAAACCTACACTACCTTACTAAATAGCATGCCAAATCAGCAGGCATCTGCGGCGGTGTACTCGCTTGGCACAGACTACTATGTAGTGCGCTAGTAGCTATGCGGTTCTTGGACGGACGTACTCACTGTCCCCGCCCACTTTACTACAGACGCACGCGCGGATTCGCCTCGCACAGCGGAGTCTCGCGGCTGCAGGTGGCGCGGGAAAACTCTGCGCTCCGTTAAAAAACCGACTCAAACCCGCATCCAGTGTGTGTGTGTGTGTATGTGTGTGTTTCCTCTCTCTTCAGGATCTTTTCAGAATGACATCCCTGGGTAGCGTCTGCTTCCTCTTGCCTGTTGCTTTCCATCTCTGTAAGTCTTGTCATGACATTATGCCTAGTGAGATGCACTTGCCTGTGAGAACAGTTCTGACTGCTGCAATTGATTTGACTGATTTCTGCATTTATTCCTAACTTATGACAGCACTGTTTGTGGTTTTTGTTGTATTTTGTAATGGAAGATCATGACAAACTTAACATCATGTCAAAACCGCTTAGACTATGTGGTTATATCATTACATTAAAAATACTTCTGTCTCTTTGTTAAGATGTAAAATCTTTTATGTAAATCATACCATCGACAATTTACAAAATATCATACAGAGTATTGTCTTGTTTGTGAAACCCGCTGGTTCACACGGTTAATTCACGCTCGCGCTGCTCACGCGCTCCCGGTGTTCCTTATTCTATCGCTCCTTATTGTTAGTAGGTGTTTATATTTTACGCAAAATTGAGCAAACTAGTACAAATGTACAACGGCGTCAGTAAACCCCGGTTGGGGGCTTCTGCACAGCTGTAATTACAACACGTCCAAGAAAAATGTGTCACTGAACAACCGGCGCATGCGCCCTTTTAGTCTTAGGTTATCCACGATTATCAGTACCGTGCACACTTTTCTCCGTCGACATGTTTAATAAAAGCCGTTCGGAAATAAAGTTGATCGCGTGGTTGCGTCCTCGCAAAACATTCCCGCTGAATTCCGGCTTTATGCACGCTCGAGCGCGAGCTCCAACGGAATCGTAACTGATGCGCGTGAAGAAGAATAAAACACACACACACACACACACACACACACACACACACACAGCACGGTGTGAATACGAGTATGCCTTAACTCTCGGTTCAGGTGTTCTCCGAAGGTTATTAAAAGCCCCGGATGTTGCCGAAACGTTGCTGCGCGCGGGTTAACGCGTCGCCAAGGTTTGCGTTGATGTAAGTGTTCCTCAGAGGACTGTGTGTGTGTGTGTGTGTGTGTGTGTGTGGAAAGGGGAATGCACAGAAATAAATAATGAACGCTGCGCATCTGTTCTGCTCTCCTCTGGGACTTCCAGCTGTGCTCCGTAACGCCGGAGTCTTCATTCAGGAGTGTGTGTGTGTGTGTGTGTGTGTGTGAAAACATAACGCGGCTGCTCTACCTACTGCTGTGCGCTTTTCCATACAGATATGTGGAAAGAATAATGAGAAGCTGATCAGTAAGCAGGACATTCCTGAGGAATTCTGTGTTGCACATGGAATAAACCAATAAAATATGGCAACTCCTCTGAAACATTATCTTACAATTGAAATCATTTCAAATCTGCCTACTTTTGCCTTTTATTTTCTAAATAGCCCCTACACATTTGAATGTAACTTGAGGACACTGATTTGTAAGCTGTGTTTTTTGTTCCTACCCCTTGCTCTGGTGAGAGATTCAGTTTTGGAAAACAATCGACTTTTGTGTTTTTTTCTTTAGGTTTTTCATTTTATGCACAAGTCTGTGGATAGCAATTTATGCACCAGCTGTTCAGCAGTCTCCCAATCTGTTAGCGATCTCATTTTAGCTGCATTCATTTTTCAATGCGTTTCTTTGTAACAAAGCTTAAATATAGCTGTTTTATGAGTTTGACGCATTGTGGTTTACCTGCAGTCACTTCAAAACATGAGCCCTGAGGTGTTTACATCCTAAAAGTGTAGGATTTGATCTGTGGAAAATTGGGTTTCGGAATGCATCTAGGCATTTTAAAGCTTCGAGTCTGGACTGATTTTTGTGAAGACCAAAAGATGTTGGAAGTCAAGTAGCAGTAATCAGAAAGAAAGTCAGTATATTGAAAATATGAATGCAAACTACTGTATACCTAATTTGAAATAACAAAGAAAAACATACCCAACTACCTGTTTTGCCATGAATAGGGATAGTTCTTGTCACTTACAGTAGCATTTTTGTCACCGAGCACCTGCCCCTAGCTAACACACACACACACACACACACACACACACACACACACACACACACACACACACATTAAACTGTTTTTTTTTTTTTTTGCACAAATGATGAGTGACAGGAGTTGCTGGACAGCTGATGTGGTGTCATCATTGATATAATGAGGATTTAAATACAGGGAGGGTAAAGTTCATATTTATCCAGTTTATAACATTTATGTTGTAAATATGATGTAAATTTCACCAACATTTGTGCCTTGCTACAGTGGTGTTTACTGTCTAATGTCTAATGTGAAGGTCATCATTAGCTTTTTGAACCAGCTGAAAGGCCGAGCAACAATCAAGCTCACGTTACCAAAACCTACAAAATACACTCCTACTCCCTCACAGCGTGATTGATTTATGAGTCGAATTATCAATATTTATAATTATAATTTATACATTTGTGTAACAACAAAATAATTGTAAGACATGCACTGGTGTTCTTACTCTCTTTTCTCACCATTGTTGTCAGGTTATTTATGTTGCCAGGGAAACACCATTGCCAATCACTGTACTGTCTGATACACACACAGGAAAATGGGAATGTTGCATAGCATTGGAAAAACGAAATTTGCAGTTTAAGGTATTAATTTCATGATCTAACATTGTAAGTAACAGTATTATAAACCTATTTTAACATGTTTTCACTTTTACTTTTAAAGTGAGCCGATTCATCCCCAGTCTGCAATACTCCTACACAAATATAAAAAGCTTATGACCTTACTCAGTTCTGTTCACATGTACACAATGAAGTGAAAAGCATTTAATGCAGCTTTAAGCAAATTATAAAAATAAAACCTGTGAAGAAATGCTAAAACACAGTGGCATGCAAAAGTTTGGGCACCCCAGGCAAAACTTTTCTTACTAGGGGAGTTAAAACAGATAAAGACGCCTCATTTTTATCTCTTGTAGTATCTAAATAGCAAAAAAAATGAAAAGAGCCCAAAGCAAACGTTTGGTCACCCTGCATGGTCAGTACTTGGGGATTAAAGTCATTCCATTCTTTTTTGTACGATTTTTGTCCATTATTCCTTGCAGAAGATATCTAATACATTCTTAGGTTGTTTTGAATCCTTTTGAGGTCTCCATATATTTCAATGCTGTTTAGGTCAGTGGGCTGTGAGGGCCATGCATAAATCTTCAGCTTGAGGGAGGTCATTATGGATTTTGAGGTGTGTTTTGGATCATGATCCTGTTGTAGATGCCACCATGACTTTACTTCTTCTGCTTTATTACACATGGTGTAATGTGTGCTTTCAGACTTTGCTGGTATTAAATTGAATCAATTCTTCACTTTACCAGTGAAATGGTCCCCATGCCACTGTCTGCAGCACAAGCGTAAATCATGATGGATCCACTCCCATGCTTAACAGTTGGTGAAATCCTGCACATTCTTTTTCCAAATATACCCTTGCTTTATGCATCCACAAACTTCCATTTTAGGAAGTCCACAGGATTTGTCCAAAGTATATCAAGCTTCTTTAGATGTTCATTTGCAAACTTCTGATGTTGACTTTCTGTGGTGAGGTAAGGTGTTGTTTTGATGACTCTTCCATGAAAGTCATATTTGTGTAGGTGTCAATTCACAGTAAACCAGTGCACCACCACTGCAGAGTCTGCTACAATGTGCAGTAAGACAGGGGATCTGATTTGCCTTTCTACAAGCAGTTCTCTAAGAAGGTTTTCTTGATTTTTCCAGACCTCAGCTTGACCTCCACAGTTCCTATTAACTGCTCTTTCTTGATTATATTAATAACTAAAGGAATGGCTACTTAACAACGCTTTGCTGTCGTCTTATAGCCTTCTCCTGCTTTGTGTGAATCAGTTATTTTAATTTTTAGAGTGCTTAGCCGATGATTGTTGTGACTGCGCAGTGAGTGAAAAAGTGTTGATTTAGAGTTTTCTTATTCCAACTGGACCGATAAAAACACTGTAGGGTGTTTATATAAGTTTTCATGGGGTTATATTCCAATTGGCTAAATAGTATTTAAAAAAAAAAAACTAATCACATTTATTTAAGTTTTAAGAGTATAGGTTTTGTAATTAATCAGTTTTTGTTTCAATATGTATTCACTATTGTGAAATTGTGCAGTGGGAATTGTAGCAGGGAATACAGTTTAAAGTAAACTTTGTATATAATATAATATGGCATGGATGTTAATTCAACACTTGAAAGTTCGCTGTGTAGGATTGAGAAGTCTTTCTTGTCAAGGGTATTTCTAAAGTTTCTAAATGGCCTTTCCTAGTGGTGATTGTGACTAAGCCATAGCCCCAACAGGCTAATTAAGGTCTGAGACATTATTTGGAAGTTCAAATCTCCTGGGGTGCTTTTTCACTTTTAAATTGTACAAAACATAAATGTGTTTAAAATGTTGAAAATAACTTTTCATCATTAACTTCACGCCTTTTGGAGATCAGTTCAGCAATCCACTGTATATTCACACAGTAGACCTACAGTATACAATGTAGCTTCAAACTTAAATGATGCTTATTTATAATAATGTTACTTTCCATTTCGGCAAATTCAGGTTAGAAAGCAGTGATGTCAATTATGCTTCAATGCCACATAAGACAAAACGCTACATGCATTACAATAGGACATTTACTTTTTTAGGTCCAGAGGTACTTTTTCTGTTCATCAGAGAAAAGGTTTGTACTACGTTTGGACATTTTTCTTTATTTCATTCTCAAGATCATCATCTCATTCTTGCTGCTTTGCAGAATGGTGGGAAAACTATACAGCAGAATAATTAATTCTCCTGCTCTGGATTAATAGCACAGTTTTGTGTCTCGAGCTACCATGCACGAGCATCTAAATGTAATAGTTACCATAAGTCCTGTAGGTCACGCATCCTTGCCAGTTCATTGCCTTCTCTGGTATACACCTGAGTCAACTCGAAGGATTTAATAATTATCCCATGAATTAATCAGGAAGGAATTGAATAAACTGTGCCATGGCCCAGCAGAAATGAAATGGAACTGCTCAAATGTATCTACATGGCTAACAATTAATTTGGCATGGCATTATCATTACCATACCAAATACAGATCCTCAGGTTGACAGAAACAGATTCAGGGATTTTTTTTCCCAGTCAGATGTATTAAGCAATCTGCTCAACAAGACAGATCAGAGTGTATGAGACCTGATAGACAAATGTAACATGTACATCTGCATTATCAGGGGTTTCCTTTACCCGGTAACTGCCCACTAGATTTGCCAAAGTAATTTCCCTCATGCAGCTTTTAGTGGCTTGCTGTGTGGCAGGATCCTTAACCGCAGGGTGCAGTTTTCACTTTCCACAGAATGAATGCTCATGACCATTTTAACAAAGAGTCACAGGAACCTGTGTCCTCCAAGCAGCAATGAATTTTGATCAGTTCACTGGCTCTACTGTCTGTGTGTTAAAGAGAGAGAGAGAGAGTGAGAGTTATACACAGCTTCCACAGTAATTAAGATTACCGAATAGCACTTTTTAATGTGCAGAAAACAGTAGCATTTTGAAAATGGACGTTCAAGGTCACTTTAGCATTTCCCAGGTGACCAGTTGGCTACAGATTTAAAATAAGTCTTCTCACATTCAAGATTTAGAGAAGATAAAAAAAAGTTAAATCTAGACAGAAAAATCCCCATTGGTGATTTAACACTTTTAGAGTGCATATGAGTCCAACTGGACCTATATTAACACTGCGGGGTGATAATTCAACACGGACATTGGCTGTGTGGCTGTGTGGCCATGTACTAACAGAACTATGGTAAATAAAAGGCAGGCTAAAATGTTTAAGCAGCTGATGATGCATAAGGCTGAACTAAAAGGGAATTTTATATTAGTGTATATATATATAATATATGATATATATGAATGATTTTATATACAAAAGCACTAATCTAATTAAGATGCCAGTACATACAGTATTTTGTGATGCAGTTATGCAGAGGTTTAAACAAAGAGCACATCAATGAAATGAAAACCCTGAAAGATTTTGTTCAGTGGAGAGTGCTGGTCAATACTTCATTACATCAGCACACTATCAATATCTGCTATCTAAACAAAATGATTATTGTATTATTATTATTATTATTATTATTATTATTATTATTATTATTATTATTGCTGTTGTTGCTGTTAAGGCTGTATTATTTTTTTATATTGATTGCACGTGACATAAAACAACCCACAATGCACTTTTTTGCCGTCATTTCTCCTTTTGTATATATTTGCAGAGGGGACATGAGAAAAAAATGAATCTTGCTGTCACTTCACATTGACTACACTTGACTAACTGCTCACTCGACTGTTCATACCCTTTACACAGCTGAGGAAAGACCACTTCACTGTACATTTCAGATCATCAGAAGCATGCAGAATTACCTTACTAAACAGCCATCTGTTATTTTCAGTCTTTATATACAGTTAACATTAATGTTTGGACAAAATATGGTCTAGACTCTCCAGGAACATTTTCACACTGATTTCCTTGACAAATTCTCAGGGCAAGTAAATGTACTGGGGGAAAAAACAGGGCAAAGAAACTGTTGGGACATTATTTTAGGCACATTAAAGGATAGAAACTAGTTTGGAGGAAAGGGGGCAAAAAACACAGCATTAGTTTGATGCAGTGAAGAATGCAGTGCAGTATAGATGACGATTAAAATACTGCAAGCCTGTTACACTAGTGTACAGGATGTAGAAGAAAACGGAGCAGCACACTGCAGACAGGACAAATTAGATTTATATTTAAGCACATTTATGCAAATTGACATACAATAAGGCTGCATATACTGTAATACAAGCAGCTACTGTAGGTCTCGAAGTGACTGCATTCACTAAGCCATGAGGAGCAAGTCTGAGGAGTCTGATTTCAGATGTTCTCCCACAAGTTAATGGTATCACCAGGCGTCTGTTCACTCACAGACCATCTGAAGTAAATCAGTCTCTACACCTGGATACATGTGCTAGCTCTAATAAGTTAAAGCTGGGCACTTTGGTGCTTGAGTCAATAAAAACTCATTAGAGCAGGAGCTGGCTCCAGTGCGAGTGTCCAGTCCAATGAGCTTCGCATTTATTCTCCATCACAGGACTGGATATAGAGCAGCATCGATCCTCTCCCAAAGCTCATTTATTTGTAGGAGGGGGAATTGCCGTAATGTGGCTCTAACCAGGACTTTTGTCAGGGGACGCTTTGCTTCAAGCTGTGATTATTCCCCTGTGTGTGTATATTTCTGTGTCAGATAAAGGGGGGAAAAATGCGCAGGAATGTGATGTTTTAAGTTTAACTTTCTGGATTCAGATATATGAGACTTTTGAGCTCTAAACATAGCTGTCAGTTTATCCGCTGTCATTCAGCGTCTACATTTGTTTTATTTACTTCTGTTCCTCCAGCACTGCCTTTTTTGCAGCCTGTGCAACAACACACCCTCAGTATCAGTCCATACAAAGCTCATCACTCTAGTTATATTCCTACCGAATAGTTGCAAAATGGAGATTTAGTTATTTTTTTTGTTGACAAAACCTTCTTAAGCAGTGAAGGAAATGAGGACATGGAGCAAGCTTTGGAGAAAGCAAAGCAACCTTATTTATTCTTTTTTTTTTCATTCTTGAGTGCAACTTCACGACTTCCATTAGCAAACTAAAACCACTACAAAAAAGAAATCATAACAGAATTGCACATACAGTGTTTCCACAGTCATTAGTCTGTTCACGTTCAAGGTTACTGACAGCTTTCCTGCTGTCACTTCTCTCTCTCTCTCTCTCTCTCTCTCTCTCTCTCTTTCTCTCTCACACATTTTTTTACTGCAAAATAAATAATGTATAAATGTTCTTTAATGACCACACACAGATGTAACCACTCACTCATTTTTTGCTCATTCTCTGAGACTTCATCCCATTATCAGCTGGTGCTTAAAACCACAATGTCACTGCCACAGTGTTCTTTATCTTTGTTCAGCAGCAATGTTACAGGGTGAACAAGCATGCACATCTAAAAAGAAAACCAGGCATGTTTTCATGCCAGTGCTGGAGCGACAGAAATATACTGTTAGGAAAAATACAGAATTGTAAATCTCTCACATGAAGCCATAATAACAAATCATTTCCTTTTAAGAAAGGCTAAAACTGTCTACTTAACAGCATGTGACAAATCAAAGGGCTTTACTGATGATTCTGTAGTTAGTTGGCCAACTTGCATTGTCCCCTCCAATCACATTGGTTTCTCTTAAAAAGAGAAAAAAAAGACTCATTAGCTCTCATGGTGGTAGAGCGATTAGCACCATGGCCTTTCACCACCAGCATTGATGCTTTGATTCCCACCTCTGTGTGTGGAGTTTACGCGTTCTCCTCGTATTTGGTGCGTTTCCTCTGGGTACTCTGGTTTCCTCTCACAGTCCAAAGGCATGCACTGTAGGCTAATTGGCATTTCCAAATTCCCTGTTGTATTCCATGTGATGGAACACGGTTGTATTCCGTGTGATGGTTACATGGTTACCCCAAGTTCGAATAAGCGGTATCGAGAATGAATGAGTCAGAGTGAGCGTGACTGTCAACAATAAGAAAAGGACCTTACCATCTGCTGAGGTTCATAGATGTCTTGTCAGTGGCAGTGCTGATCAAAGTTATAAATATCCGTCATGCAGAACCCATAACCTTTCACCATATTTCCTCCCATTTCATCTTCATTTTGACTCCCCGTGAGATATCACAATGGCGCAGAAAAGAAAAATTCATATTGAATTTGGTAGCAGTTATTTGAATGAAACACATTTAACGGTCCTTATTCCTAAGGTCCTAAGCGGACCCGGATAGGAAGACCAAGTATGCTTGTTGTTGCACCAAAGTGTTGGTTTTTCTTTTAGCAGCTGTTTGCACTTAGAATGAGACAGCACCTATCAAATTATGTCCCAAGAACTCTGGAGCTGACTACCTGTAATTGTGTGTAATAGTTTCAGATTAAAATCCCCAACAAAGCAGTATTCTATGTAGTCTAGTGTGGCGCTTCAAGGTGAGTACTCAAAAGATGGGTTATTGAATTTGTTACATAAAAATGGCAGCAATTCATTAATACATTGTTTAGGTTATTTATTTTGCATCTTCTCTCCAATATTCTCCAGCCTACTCATAACAAGGACATTTTATAATGTGCTTTAGTAGACTAATTGGTTTTCTGTCATTGTCTGTTTTATATGCCAATCCCAAGAGGTTGGAGCGAGGAACACAATTATTTTGTTTTCCATATCCTGATTCAACAGCAATATCGTGTCTCATGGAGAACAAAAAAACGAGGAGCACAGCTAGGAGAATTCTGAGAAAGCTGGCATTCAGTGGCAGAGCTGTTTGAATGATGTTTGGAAAGAGCCTATTGATGTGAAGGTTGTAGACCATTTCTGCTCCTATGTCTGAAAAGCTTCTCATAATGCTGCATTGTTCCTCTGACTATTTTTAAACCAGGGCTACTGGATAGGTGTAGACCTTCCGTGCCCTCTCTGTGCCACACATACTCTTTCTCGCTCTCAGTCTCAGTCTAACATCAGATTGTCTCTTTGCTGTAATTTGAATGTAAATCTAAATTTAGATCCAGTGTGTTGTACACTCAAACTGACCATATGCATTATATTTAGCAATATTTCCCAGATCTTTCTCCACACTCCAATCTGTACCACTTCTTTCTCACCAAAATACATTTTTGTCCTGCATCAAGTAAGTGGCAGATAAAAGTTGTAAAGCATTTTACACAAAAACACTTAATTGCTTTGCTCTCTGGGGGGATTTTACCCATGAATGTAAATGGTGCAGTGCAGTGGTTTATAAAGCAACTTTTGGATATCTGATCTGTTTGTTCAAGCTGACTGCAAAAAAATGTGATGCATACTATAACCCCAAGCCTGCTATAGACCCTGTACTCTGTGAACTGCATGGAAAGATTGATAGAACTGCAGACCACACACCCTTATGGACTGTTTATTGTCGCTGGAGATTTCAACCATGCAAATTTCACGTCAGTACTCCCTAAATTACATCAGTTTGTGGACTTTGGGGAAAACACACTGGATCTTGTTTAATGCCTCACCCCCACAATGGGTACTAGGACCACATCTCTCTTACCTCTCGCTACATCAAGTGCACCGATGATGTCTCTCTCTCTAAGAGCATCATCTCACTAACCAACCAGATAACGTGGATTTACCGCGGCGGTGCATGCACTTCAAAAGCCCTGATACTCTGCCTTCAGACCGAGGGACAAGATGGCCCTAAGAACAGCAAGGGCCAATCTGACATCAGAGAGGGCCATCAGAGAGATGAAGTGTTCACACTCCCAGAGAATCCACAATCATTTCAAAGACAGCAGTGACACACGGCCATCACCAACTACAGGACATCATCACCTGCCTGTGGCAGTGATGGCTCCCTTTCAGATTCGCAGAACAGCTTTTACGCTTGGTTCGATGCACAGAACGACATGACGGCGAGGAAGACCATCCCTCCTCCAAACGAGGTGCTGTGTCTCACAACGGCCGATGTGAGGAAAACTCTACGCAAAGTCAACCCATAGTAGAGCTGCAGGACCAGACGATATACTTGGCAGAGTTCTGAGAGAATGTGCTGAACAACTGGCAGATGTTCTTACCGACATCTTCAACATCTCTCGGAGCAGCGCCACACCGTTCCCACGTGCTTCAAGACCACCACCAGTGTCCCCGTGCCGAAGAAGTCTTGTGTCTCAATGACTACCCTCCTATACCCTTCTATAGAGGGACTATCGAGATCATCCTGAGCAACTGCATCACTGTCTGGTTTGGGAATTGTGCCATCTCGGATCTCAAGACCCTACAGCGAATAGTGAGGACAGCCGAGAAGATCATCGGGGTCTCTCTTCCTCTATCACAGACATCTACACCCCACGCTGCGTCTGCAAAGCCACTATCATTGTGGCTAATCACACACACTCTTCACCCTCCTGCCATCTGGAAAAAAGGTACCGAAGTATTCAAGCCCTCATGCCCAGATTGTGTAACAGCTTCTTCCCACAGGCCATCCGTCTCCTCAATAAAAAGAGACTGGACATGCGCTGATCAAACACACTGATCTACCACCATCTAGCAATTTCACATTCCAACCAGCAATTGATTTTTTTTGCACAATATCGTTACCAGCTATTTGCACAAGAACTCTTTTCTATTTTGACTGCTACTTTAACAGGAAATGTTTACTGTTTCTCATCTATTATCTCAAGTTACTTGCACTACCTCAACTCATTACCTCATTACCTCAGAGTATTCAATCCTGTCATGTTGTTGTCGCTCTTGTTTGCACATTTGCATGTGCACTTTATTGCTCCTTTGAATCCTTTTGCTGTCTTGTGTATAGTACTTAGATAGTTTTTTGTTAATTCATAGTGTTAATTTGTTTCGTCTTAGCTAGTCAACTAATTAGGTGTATTAGTTAGCTAGTTAAATTTATGTTGTTAATATAAGTTGTTAATTTATGTTGTATGTATGTAGCGCCTTGGTCCAGGGGTCACTGTGTACTGAACTGAATATGGTTGAAATGACAATAAAAGCCTACTTGACTTGACTTGACCCGACCCATTTGGTAGAGATGCTTAACCAAAAACCCGTCGTGTGGTTCTCCTTGCTTGTTTGTCAGCTGTTCTTATTGTATAGTGTTACACTACACTATTAACTTCCCATCCACCAGTCATATTTCATACTATAACTGATAACTATCAACCGTTGATGGTAAAGACAATTATGTACTTCCTCCAAGACACAAGAAGGCAGCGAGCCACATATTAGTTAATAACTGCTGCTCATCACAGGATGCCGTAGCACACAGATCTATCTTCCTTTACTTGCAACTATGAGCCCTCAGATGTCCACAATTAAATACTGTTGCTATGATCGCCTGGAGAGAGCATGTCATCTCAGAAATGACAGCCAGAATTGCTCCTTTGGATCCTGGATGTTTGTGGCACCGTCAGGATTCAAACTATTCAAACAATATCTCCATTGGTGCAAAAATCTTTCCTGTTGCGCGTCCCTTTTTTGACAAAAAACAAACAAACTTGAAAACACAAAATTATATGCTTAAGCCTGAGCAAACAATCACTTAAAATACGGAGTTGCTCACATTAATAAATGTGTTACACTAGTTGCAAATATATCATGTGTGTAAAAACATGCCTATCACCTCAAGCTCAATTTGAAGTTGTCCTCTTAGTCACAAATAGCTCCCAACTGCTTTTATCTGCCGTTTAAATTTGACAAACCAATTTAAAACCATTTAAAACCATTTTCTGCACAAACACATATTTAACTGACTGGTGATGTAAAAACAGAATGTTTCTACCATCACAGGTCTAACATTAAGGGATAATAATTGTATAATTTAACATGGGCAACATGTTATTGCTTTGTCAGTTATAGAATTCGGCCAAGATTATGTTAAGATCATTTTGTCCGGTGTGACAATAATTATATTAAATAATAATATTAAATGAGTATTTTTTTTAAATGCTCCTTAAAAAAGAATCAAGTTTGATTTTTCAAACTAGACACATCATGGTGTGGTTAACAAGTTTCATCCTGACCAATTTTGTGTGCCTTAATCATGGTTGTGTTTGTTTTCGCAGTTATTGGCTGGAAAAAAACCCCAAAGTTACTGAAGTCGTTCCTGTTATACAAAGATTCTTTTTTTTTATGTACTTATTAAGTCTGCGCATGCACTTTACTTCGCCGCTCTTTCAGTGTTCTAGGAGAGGAGGTGTGAATGGAAAACACATAGAGGTTAACCCAATCATTTGAAAAGTGGTGTTTGCTAGCAGAGTTAATTATCAGGTATTGTTTTGTGCAGGGCCGTGCTGCTGGAGATCCCATTTCAGAGGCTTTCCTGGGGGAATTAGGTGTGCTGTCTGCCTCTCGCACGCTAGTGGCTGACGCTAGCTTCATTACTGCATCTTCCTTAACGATGCTACGCAAGAGAGTGCCATAGTTACCACAGTAAAGTTACCATAGTGCTGCTAAAGAACAGCAGCAGTTGTCTTTGAACATGACAGTGGCAATGTGTACAGAGAGTGTCGGAGACTCTTTCTCTTGCTTTCATTCATCACATCATTGTCAGTGCTTTCTGAATGCCACCAAACTCCCAAAAGTTTCCCATTTATGCTTTCATTTATTGGCAAATAAACTAAAATATATTTATTTTTATTTAAAAGTAAAAGTCACAAACTAGGCTCCCCTGAGCTCAAAGATGCTTTCAAACATTTTCCTTTGTAAAGGCCCCATTAAAACAATATGTGGTATTTACAGAATAGAAGGTGATATTTTGTCTTTTACCATAAATTATATGTGGACAAACACAAGGTTTTTACACACATACAGATGCACACAAATACACCGGTGAGGTGCCTAACATCCAATCCCAACCACTTATACACACTACTAAACTAAAAAAACACTTATACCTGTGACTGCAACGAATCTCTGCTTTGTGTGCCAGTGGCATGCTGTTATATTTATATCTCAGTGATAAATTGAGCAATGAAGCCTTTCTCCAGATTTCCTACCATGGTTTAGAAAGAGCTTTTCTCCCAGCAGGTAGCAGACAAATGTCTTGATGAGATCTTGTGCTTCCCTGCATTATTTTACACTGCATGTGGTATTAATGCTATCACAGTGTAAAATCATTCCTGTCTTTGTATATAAATCACAACGGCAGCGATTTTAATTAGACTGGTTTAGTCATATATGGTATACAGTTATAGTAATGCAGTTATCTCACATTTAAATGCCTTTCACTTTATATAGGTGTAATTATTCTAAATGGTTCAAACTTGGGAAGAGCACTTTTTTAATTAGTGCCTTGTGAGTTTCATTCATACATTGTTTGTTATATTGCAGGCAGCAAAAAAGATACAATAAAGCAGAATTCTTCAGCACTTCTTTAAGTCGCTTTGGATGAATGTAAATATAAGGGTGTGTTGTTTTGGACCAAAGTATAAAATGATACATTAGTTTTGGTTCGTGAGTATGAAGTCCTGGTTCTCTTATCGTTCACACCAGCATCTTCAACATAAGCCTCAACAGAAGGCATGTTGATTATATATGGTGGTATCTTTACCAGCTGAAAACTAAAACTAAAATAAAAAGTTGATGAACTGTAATGTTATACAGTACATTGAAAACAACTCAAGTATGGCTCTAGATAATAAGAATAAAAAATTGCCAAATGCGCTTAATGTTTTTATTTTGCAACTAACTTTTATCCATATAGCCGCCAGTGGCGACCGTCTCCCACAAAATAAATAAATAAATAAATAAAATAATGATCTTTAATCCTTTAATAGACTCTTCCCTCTGCTGCGTCTGTCTACCTGGTATGAGAGCATGTGAGCGTGCAATAATACAGCAAGGCTGCGTTCAATAACGAGGCTGCTCAAAAACATATGATGTTTCAGTAATCCATTCAACTGTTGTACTTTCATGGACATACAGTATTGCAAGCTCTCTTCTCATTAATAGCTGCTAGGTTATCAGGTGAATCTCTTTGAATGCTCCTTAAATTTAACATTTAACGTGTCAGTGTTTAATTTATTATTGATGTTAGTTTTTTGTTTGTTTGTTTTTTAAACTCATCCAGTACCTGGATAACTGGTGCAAATAGAGGTAGGTAGAAACGCTGCCTCTACAGTACATCAGACATCATGTCATAGTCGAACAGTGAAATTTCTCAAGTACCATCTTTGTTATCAAATTGCTAGCAAAGCAGACTTGGTTCCTTCACATATTTTTAGTCTGTGGTGCGTTCGCATTTGAATTAAATCGCACCAGAGTTGGTTTGGAAGTTACCTTTTTAAGTGGACTTTTTCAGTTTGCTTGCTTTGTGCACACTAAGGTTCAGATGGCAGCGTTCACATTTGTTTGAGTAAACCTCACTAATAGAGCAACTACACCAGAGTTCGTTTTAATTGACCCAAACCTCTCAATTGGGAACACATCTATAACTACTTCTTTATGCAATTTCTGACAAAGGGCTTGTTAAAATAAAGGAATTGCATGCAAAAATAGTGACCCTACAGTATTCATATTAATGCAAGAGATAACATGATAAATAGGTTCTGCAAAGTGAGAAGCAGGATAGGGGGTGTGCAGCCCTGGCTGGGGAGGTGTTGCTGGGCTGTTGATGTCAGCTTCAACCCACTTTGGGGGGATTCCTCTATTAAAGGATTTCCTTCGGGAAATGAGACTCGTAAGCATGCCTTTGAACAGTTAACGAAAGTAGATGGGCTGCTAATCCAGATGTTGATGTTGTGCTCAACCACTCCTAGTTTTCAATTATTTAAGGCAAGTGACACAAGACAATCAAACCAGAGAAGAAACAACTTTAAAAAAACCAATTGCAGGGCATGTGAGGTAAGTGAAAACACTCTACTTACTTATGGCCCTTTTCCATTGGTCAGGCATTCTCAGGAATGTATGATGGTGATGCTTATTATGTTGTGAATGTCAGCTGGTAAATCTGCCGGTCACCCCAAAAGTGCCATTGCACTCTGTCCTTTTGTTCAGTGTCCTCTTTGACATGGACCTTGTTGGACCATTAGATCAACTGGCAGGTGTGCTTCTCTTTGCCCACTTGCATTAAACTCATACATCATCACAAAGAGACAACCCTCCTGGGATGGTTGTATGCAGTTGTCTTTATAGGCTTACCGAATGCAAAAAAAAAGTGTTTTCTAGATGAACATGAGGCAATGCAGGACATGAGGGAGAAAGAAAAGAAGCACAGAGACAAGAGCAGGTTGTTGCTTGAAACTGATGGGACATCCAGGGGGTTGGGTTGTTGCTCCAATAACTCTTAGTATATTTTTCCATCCCCTTCGTAGACAGATGTCTTGGACTGAGGGTTAGCTGCAGTGTTGTCCCACGAGGTGGAGGGGGAGGAGTGCCCCATGCTGTATATTAGCTGTAACCTCATTGCAGGAGAGTAAATACAGCACAATAGAAATGTGCCTGGCCATCAAGTGGGTGGTCCTTACCCTTGCTACTAACTGCTTGGGAAATCACCTCTGTGCAGTCCACACCCAATTCTAGTGTGTGAATCCCTCATAAAAGATGTCAACACACAGATCACTTGTTGGTACCTGCTGGCACTCTAGCCCATCAAATTTGACCTGATGGCTGTGGTGGATTTCCCCTTTAATTCAGAAAGATCTATCAATTAGTTGATTGGTTGAATCAAACCAATGGGGTGTAAAATGTGTTAGAAGAGGGAAAGCACCAAAATGTGCAGGATAGGGGTTACCAGACTTGGGAACTTTTGCTTAAAATGCATCAAACAGTGTCCATCTTTCTGAAACTTCTGAAAGTGACTTGTGAAAAAAATGTCTTTGTCTTGAAGGGTTTTCTTTTTAAACAGACAACACTAGGTCAACGTTTGACCTAACTGCTGAAACTCATTTTTCTCTTTCTTATGAATAGGAGATGGTTCATTGCTCAGTCCTGCTGGGGTGTATAGGCCAGTGCTGAGTAGCAGATGGAGAAGTGCAGTGAGAAAGGGACATTATAAATGTGGTCTAGGTATAACACATTAATCTGTTGTAGTGATTATTGAATAATATTATAGATTATGATATATATATTTTTTTTTTCTTTGAAATTTCTGCAAGCGTTAATTTGGACATTAACAACTCATAAAAGATTCAAAACATGACATTACATGAGATCTTAATTGCTACTGCAAGATTTGAAAACAAATTTTGCAATTCTGAATCGAACATTTGCAAGATTGGTGTCTGCATGTATTCCTGTACAATTATTTTAATATATCTGTTACGTAGCAGAGTGACAAGACTTAAAGAGGGGGAGTGGAAAAAGCAAAGTTGACCACAGAGTGCAGAATTTTTCCTAATCCATTCTTCTCTCTTGGCGCTATCTGACTGGCCTGTGGCTATTTGCTCTGGACCATCAGGCCATTCATTATTGAGGGATGGAGTGGTCGATACAGGAAACAAACTCTTCAGCCAGGCAGTACTGATACAGCACTTTTATCTGAACTCTAAATGTCATTGAGGGCTTGAGAATCTCTCCTGGATCCAAGTTCTCAGCACTGGTTTGGTCTGAGGCCTGAAAAAGTACCTAGTGAAGGACAGTGTGAAATACTTTTGATACTGCATGTCTTTCTTTCTTTCTTTCTTTCTTTCTCTCTCTCTCTCTCTCTCTCTCTCTCTCTCTCTCTCTTTCTTTCTTTCTTTCCATATATTTATTCATCTGTCTATCTCAGTGGTCCCCAAGCTTTTTTTTTGCACTTTTATGCTGTTGTACTTTATGTGCTTATAATGTGTCCTCCTCCAACATCGGGCCATTTTTTTTTGAGCCATTCAGAGGTGGCCTTGCTGGTGTGTTTCCTGCTGCTCCCTAACTAAGCTTGAGACTGTTAGTTAACTGTAGTTGGGTAGTATTAAAAGTTTAGCAAACTAGGGCAAATGCTATCAAGTTCACTCTGCTCTTGCTTAGATTATTGGTTGTTGCTTGCCATTTAGTTGATCTGAATGTACATGAGACATCACAGGCATTGTCTCACAGAGTCCTTGGATCAATGCAGAGCTCAGTTTACTAACTGTGGAGTGCTCTTGTGGGTTTCCTTAAGGTTCTCTGATTTCCTCCCACCTCCCAAAACATGCCAGTAGGTGGGTTGGTGACTTAATACTGTATATGAACGTGTATGTGTTGCTTTTGCGATGAACTAGGGCATATTCCGACCTGTCACCCAGTGTTCCTTGGATATTCTCCAGATAAAGAGATTTCTAAACATGCAAAAATGATAAATGAATTTATAATTCAATGTACATAGAAAACTATGTAGGGCCTAGAGAAATAGAGCCTCTGATCAGCTTGAAAGCAGGAGGATAAGGCACTGAAGCGCTGAACTGTCTGTTTGTTTTACTTGCATTGTGTCCAGGTCTTTATAGCCTGGTACTTTACAGATTGAAAAGTATTAAAGTAATGAAGTAGTTTTCTCTCCCGTGCACTGCTGTCCCATGTATGCTTTGGTTTCTTTTCCTTCCTCTCCAGGTTGTCATTAAATGTTGATGGGGATCAGTGAAACCAATAATCTCACTGCAAAAACATTGCCAGCAATCAATAGGTTTGCAGCACTTGGGGCAGGTGTAGCAGAGAGACAGGGAAAGAGGAAGAAAGCTTTATCTATCAAAAATTAATAAAGAATTCCCACTGGGGACAGAGGAGAATGCCAGCGATCCACTCTCAGTCCCAATTAAGATCCTCAGTTAGGCCTGCTGGTGCTTTTGCGGTCTGACTATCAGTAGGTATGTTTCATCCAGAAGGAAGAACTTAGAATGAAGAAACCCAAGAACAGAAGATGCAAAGCGGGTCTCTTAGGGAGCCAAGCACACTATCATTTTACTTGTGATTAATGCATATCCACACACAGCTTTAGAAGCAGCCAGCTAATGGCAGGGGTTTAAAGACTTAAAAGATAGCATGCAAAAAAAAAAAATCATCAGTTTATCTGATACTTTATATGTAACATCTTTAAATCATTTTGCTTTTCCTCTGTCCTCCAGCTTACACATGTATAACTATGTATAAATTTGTTTTTATCACAGACTTTGTTGGTTTCTTTTTTATTCTATTGTTCTTTATGAATCTGTGACTTTCTGATAGGCATGATTATTTTATACAGGTAAGGGAAACTTATATGAATTTATATAGATTTTTATTAACCATAACAAAAAATATGTTCTCCAGCCTTTTGAGAACGTTTCACAGTTATGCTTCATCAATCAGTTTTTATTATCTGTTTCAATGTATAGCGGTAAATACTTTGCTAGTGATTCTAATAATGATTTATTGGTGTTTTTTTAATCTGACCACAACCCTGAAACAAATTATATTTCTTTCATCCCTCATATTTTACTCCACTGTCATGATAGCAATAAACCACAAAGGTAACAGGGGAAAAGTGCCGCCTAATATAAGTTTTTATCTGTGTTTGCAGTGATGGTGCCCAGCTTCAACTCCATGGCTGCTGCTAGAAGGTGTAGCTCCATCTACAAGGGCTTTGCCCAGTGTCTTCTGGCCCTGGGGGACAGCTTGTCTGTCAGCAGCCAAAGAGAAGAGGACATGCATGAGATCGACTCAGTCTGCAGGTCTGTAGACTGTAGCATTACGCTCAGACACACACACACACACAGTACTGGGATGTTCTCAAGCCGAAACGAAAAGATATGAGAGTAATGCATCAAAGAAATCGGTTCCCTGGGTATACAAACCTTTGTGGCACTATAATCCAGTTCTACTGACACACAGTGTAATTCATTCACACCTCAGCATTATGTGTCATAGTCTGCTTGTGGCATTGTCATGGACATAATAGGTAATATAGAACACCATGGCTCACTACCACAGAAACTCATTCATTGACTTTCTTCCAGTGTTTCCATTTCCATCACATCTATGCTCCTTGTTCACAGGATTCCTGTCGATCGCTAGTCTGGGCATCCTTAATCCAATTTATACAACGTCTCCTCCATGTCTGCAGAAGCTGCACAAGTAGCCATTGTGTTTTAAAACATCTCCATATGTTTGGAATCATATTTTAAAGTGACCAGAATCATGACAGCTGCACTACAATATTTTATAATGACACCACAGTGTTGTTGAACTCCCCATTTTAATTGATTAGAGATTAAATTTCAGCATGGTGAGATACATTTAACATTTATTAAAATAGTCTCTAGTGTCAACCTAAAGTCAGTAAGTCAGTTTTCCACTATCAATAAGTCTTCAGGAAAGATAGTGATATTCTTCTAATTTTTTGTTTGCCTTATTAACATAAACGTGAGAAAACAAGAGATGACCAATATCGCAACATTAAATCTACTATGATCATAAATCCATAAAAAAGACATTCTTTAATTAAGTAGGAAATAATTACTGGCACATTGTTGTGGTTTGTAGTCATCGTTTTCTTATAGCAGCACAACCAAACAGTTTTACTACTTGTCCATGGTGCAGTTTTTTTTTCTGTGGTTTCAAGTACCAAATATTGACCTACATGATTCATCATTTTTCAAGTACCCTTTACACTTTAGAAAAATAGGTTGTTTGAATAGTAATGGAAAATATATTTTATAGAAAATCTGCTTAACACACACACACACACACACATGCACACACACACACACACACACACACGCACACACACGCACGCACACGCACACACACACACGCACACACACACACACACACACACGCACGCACACGCACGCACACGCACGCACACGCACGCACACACACTCACACACACACACACACACACACACACACACACACACACACACACACACACACACACACACACTACTGCTCAAAAGTTTGTGATCACTTGAAGATTTTTTTGCCTTTGTTTAGTGATTTGTTTTCTACATTCTACAACAATACTGGGGATTTCAAAACTCTGAAATGACACATATGGAATTAAGTAATTATGTAACAACAACAGCAGCGGCAACAACAACAGCCAGTTGTTATTTTAAGACATGGAGGTCAGCCTTGTGGAATAGGTACTGCAACAACAGTATTGTCAAGTGCATTTGCAAAACCCATCAAGCATCACAATGAACCTGGCACTCATGAAGACCATCTCAGGAAGGCAAGATCAAAACTTACATCTGCTGCAGAGGAGAAGTTCATTTAGAGTTACCAGCCTCATAAATCACCAATTAACAGCACCTCAAACTAGAACCGTTATGAAGGCTTTACAGAGCATAAGTAGCAGACAACATTTCAACATTAACTGTTTAAAGGAGATTATTGCATATTTTGGATGCCTTCAGCATTGTTTAACAATGCAGAGAGAAATAAAAATGAGGAATGACCATGGAGTTAGAAAGTCATCCCAAACTTTTAAACTGTATGCTGTAGCACTGTAGCATTTTCCATGACTGGAACTAATCCTGCTAAACCTGTTCCAGCATGACAATGCCCCTGTGCACAAATTGAGGTCTATGAAAACATTGTTGAAGATTGAAGTGGAAGAACCCAAGTGGCCCTTTAAAAGCCCTGACCTCAAACCCACTGTGAATGCATTTGCAACTACAATTCTGATTGCACCACAGGCTTTGTTGCCTGAGAGTCGTGCATATTCTCACTGATACTCTTGAGGCGAAATGGTCATGATGTAGTGGAAACCCTTCCCAGGAGAGTGGAGATTATTATATAATTATATCCTGTATATAACAGTAAAAGGGAGACTACACCAGGCACTGCATGTTCCAAAAGCATGCATGTCTGTTAAGGTCAGGTGTGTATAAACTGTGGGGCAAATGTACCGTAAAATCATTATATGTTTAGGTAATCTTCTTAAATTATTTGAAAAACCTCCCTCTCACACACCGTTAGACGTTGTCAATTCCCAAAACATGAGTAAAACTGAGAGACTTAATTCAAAACATGTTTGTTCAAAGCCATTTTCGATATAATCTGGTGAATAAAAGTGAACAGTTTGACAGCAAAATGAGATAATTCAATTTCGCTGTTTAGGAAAAAAAAAAGCGTCATGTCTCTTGTGCACAAGTCGCTTGTGCATATTTTAAGTTTTGTTATGTTATTTATATATTAGCCCACATAGTTTTTCTTAAGTATTTAATATGGTAGTCAAACAACATCCAATTCGCATAATATGCTATTTCACAGAATGTATCACAGACGCTAATCGATGCATGCCTATAATTTATTACTGCTCGAGTGACTTCAAAGGCAGTTACAGAGTGTAAACCTCATTTTCTTGACTCTAACATTCTCCATAACCCTTGGAACACTTTCAAACCTCTCACAGCAATATGTTGCACAGGAAGTATTATGATTTTTACAGTAAATGTTTATTTTTTCAAGCTTGCATGTCAAAGATGCGTATTTTGCCAAAAACGTCTTTTGCTGTCAAACTGTTCAAGGATTGCCACTTGCTATTTGTCATCTATCAGCTTCATGAATATTTTTGTGGAATTTGTTTATGCAATGTTAGTTTATGTAATGGATCATTGCACTGACTCTTAACACTATCAGCAAAACTCTTATGGGTACAGTAAAATAGTTATAAAATTACTTATCAAAAAATATAAATATTTGCCCTGTTTGCAGAAAAGAAATATTAAAAGGATCCCAGAGAAATGATGCTAAATAGATGAATGAGATTAACTTTTTCCTTGAATGTAAATTGGAGCTTATAAATAAGCCTATTGTTTTTTTAGGTAATCCTGAAAATGCTGCACAATACTTGTCTAGAAATGAAATAATGAATATACAAGATAAAAAAAGTTAAACTTATGGAGTGTATTTTTTCTGGTAATTACTACATTGGTATTTTATGTTGTACTACATTTATACCTTTTCAAACTTCTCAGGTAAAATCAGTGAGCTTCTGAGAGTTGGCAGTCAGCCATCTCTGCAGTAAAATGTTGTCCTTTCCCTGAAGCTGTCCCAGTTATTAATGAAGCCTGGTCCCTGTTATTCTGCAGTTTAGTTTAAAAAGCCTGAAAAAATTTAGGACAACTCGGATCTTCTTTTTTCTGCATTAAGGTTTGCTATGAGAATAACATTTTTCTTACCCTGAACTGCAGCGGTGCCTCAGGGATCAAGGGTTTTTTAAACAATATCAACACTGTCTGAATGTGCCAGAGCAACATTATAACAAACTAGAACATTAAAACCACCTGCCTAATATACTGTAGGGCCTTTAGCCACCAAAACACCTCTAACCAAATGACACACGGACTAAAGAAGACTGCTGAAGGTGCACTGTGGTATTAGCAACATATCCTGCAAGGCGTGTTCTCAATTGATCATTGACTTGTTTCTCCAGCACATCCCAAAATGCAGCTTCAGATTGAGGTTTGGGGAATTTGGAGGTCAACCTCACATTCCACAAAGCTTTCCTCAACTTTTTTTTTTCACCCTGGCAGGGTGCACTATTCTGCTAAAAAAAAAGCCCACTGCTATTAGGGAATATTGTTGCCATGAAGGCTTGTACTTGGTCTGGAACAATGTTTAGGTAAGTGGTACATGTCAAAGTAACATCCTCAGGATTCAAGGTTTACAAGCAAAGCCTTATCTAGAGCAACCCAATGTCTTTGCCAGCCGTGTTCCCATAGTGAATTCTGGTGCTGCCTCTTCCCCAGGTAAGTAAGACATCACATCTGGTCATCAGCATGATCCAAAAGAATATGTGATTTATCAGCCATGGTCACCTTCTGTCTATGTCCATTGTAGGTGCTCTCAGTGGAAGACAGGTTCAGCACTTTGACTGGTCTGTAGCTACATGTCTGATACCTTTCTAACATAGCCAGCATTATCTTTTTTAGCTGTACTTTTAGCTGTTAGATTAGATCAGACAAGCTAACCTTTGCGCCCCGTTTGCATCAGTAAGCTTTGGGCAACAATGACCCTGGTTCCTGGTTCACCAGTTATCCCTTCTCGGACAGCTTTTGGTAAGTACTAGCCACTACATATTGGCAACTGCCCACCAGACCTGCAATTTTGCCATTAAAAGCCATCACAATTTGGCCCTTTGTCAAAGTCACTCAGGTCCACATGCAAGCCTATTCTGCCTGCTTCCAACACTTCAACTTTAAGAACTGAAGTATCAATAAAATGGTGACATGGTGGCTTACTGGTCAGCAGTGGCAGATTTATATATGGGCGACACCTAGGTTGGCATCGTGCAGGGGCAGCACAGCGTGCCAGACAAAAAAGAAAAGTTCAGAATGATGATAACATTTGCAGTTTTGATGCATGTTTGCATGTCACATTTTTCATGCCACCACGTTGGTCACTTAATCTTGTTGGCGCCCTGATCCTGCATTGGAGTGGGAAAGTCTGCCACTCAGAAGTATGACATGGGGATACTACAGTAAGTGGACCTCACGTCTCTTTTTCCACATGTGGGCTGACTGTGGAAGGAGCAGGAAGGTTTGTACAGGAATGCAGTTAAAATCAACCACACTACAAAATGCTACAAATAAACTACAGTTCATTCAAAATACTGTGAAAATATATACTGTACTGTATAGTTTGGCAGGCAATATGAAATATGCTGCATATTCCTTATGTTTTTAAACAGGAGGAGACTGCAAGAGGACATATGAAGAACACTAAACTTTTTTTCCACAGATACTTGTCATGTCACTTAATGTTGCATTCACATAGAACAAAACTGCCAAAATAATTTATTCATTATAACAAGAGATAAATGTTCAGCCGATGGGGTTATTTTTTTATGCTAAACAGATTATTAAAGGTTTACATCAGTCCTCTTATTTAAATTGGAAATTTGTAGAATATTAGGGTCCATGCAAATGTAGCTAGTGTTACCCCAATTTCACATATTGCCTGGTCATTATAAATATATTGATTACAAAATATAAAACAATATAAATAAACCATGCATTATATGTTGGTTATTTACTGCAATCGACATGATTTTTACCTTAATCTGGAAAATAAATTTTTCTTTTCATGTCTGTCTGCATACTGACAGTCACCGGACACAGAGCAAAAATCTCTTCATTAGATTTCTTCAGGCAGCACTTATTTATGTGGCGTTCCTGTCTGAAATTAACAGCAGCATAACTTTCCCTGACACTTCAGTTCTCATTTTTATACAGAAGTGCTATAAGTGCTCTAAGGATGAAATATTTTGAAAAAGAAAAAACTATGACTGTGTAGAATATCATTTTCATCTCTTTGAGTGAACAGCATAAAGGCAATGTGACAAACTCACTCATGAGACTCACTGACTCCACTGCAACATATTCACCTTACAGAAGCAGCAAATCTGATATATTCTGTGGCAATGTCGTAGCTAGAGGGTGGATTTTATATATATTCTGGATATTTTCTGCCCATGTCTTTGTTGTACGGTATGCATAGATTTTATGTATGGCAGTAGTATATAGTGTATATTAAGAACATTGATAGTAAATGTGCTGCATGTGTTTATTTTTCTAATATGCTGCAGTATATGTATTTTTGCCAACAAAAATTCTTAGCTATACCTATTCTGCATAGCTAATCATTTGTGAATTGTACCTGTTGCAGATCATGGGACGATTTCCATGACTGTGCAAACCTGGCCATGGCTGGCTGCCCTGAGGAAGCCGCTGTTGTGTGGGAGTCCCTGAGACAAGAGTCTAAAAAGATGCAATTTGCAGGTAACCTGTACGAAATGTGCTCTAGCCGCAGCCAATCAGCAGCTGACACAGGGGACCGGAACCCAGATGAGACCAATCAAGAGTCTCTAAAAGGAAAGGCCAGTCGTTTGAGCCTAGGCCAAGGCTTCCTTCTCCCGACATGCTTGTGCTTATTGTTCCTCTACCTTTGGATATAAACCAAGACATACTGCCTCAAGAGACATGCAGTGGAATGTAATGAAATATCAATGGACTGACATGTGTTATGTTGACATTTCCTAAAATGTAACACATTGTAAATAATAATTCTTTTTTTTTCTGTAAAAAAAAAAAAAAAAAGCATGATTTTGAACAAAAATCTACACATGTATAGTGCCCTCTAGAATTATTGGCACCTTCATGAAAATAAGCAAAAAGGAATGTATAACAAGAATAGCACATGCAATAAGTGATCTACAATAAGGAGTTGAAACATTAAAGGGCATTGTGTAGTTTTATTTCAACATGCTTGTTTGTTTTTTTGTTTGTTTCTTTGTTTGTTTTTTCAAACACAGTAGTGCAATATTTTTCTACAAGACATTGGTTACAAAATTATTGCTCCCCCCCCCCACCCCCACTCAAAACTTAATATTTTATGAATTCTACCTTGTCTAGAGTTAAAGCACTAAACGAATAATAGCACAAGAATTGAAAGAAAATAAAGTATACCGTAGCAGCATGCTGGTTTGAGGGTGACCAATATTATTTCACCTTATGTCAAAACAAGACAATGAGAACTGCATACATTTACAAGCATGCATAATAATATTTGTATACAGCAAATTGGTTTTGTTTGACTGCATATAATTGTCAAGATATTTTTTTCTTATCCACAGCAATATACTTTTCCTGCAAAATGTTTCCATGTTTATGAATAAAATATTACATTTTTATTAAAAATTTTATTTCCTCCTGTGTAAATATTTGTATATAACCATCACAACAGTATATAATTGAAAAAATGCCTGTTTTGGGAAGAAAATATAATTTACTATGGAGAATGTTGTAATTCATTTTGGGAAATACAGTGACATCTAGTTACAGTCCATATTAAATATTTGTGCATAATGTTTGTGAGCCAGCATCTAAGGTACTCAGCTCACATTTCTCACATTTTTTTCTTTTATCCGATTTGTACTTCTTTTCGTGTTTTAAATGGCAATTAAATACTAATGCTGTTACTTATTAGTAAGTAAGATTGTGTGTTTTTAGTGTGGATCCAAAATGTTCCACCTTTCCCGAATCTGTTGCTGAGTGTTTTTAACATGTATTCTGGTGCTTCATGGACAGTGACTAATGTGAATGTAAGAACAACTGGACCTCAAAGATGAACATCAGGATCTCCTCATAACACAACCTGATGTTGAAATCGCTAATAATACTGTGCTGAAAATGAATAACATGAACAACAGAACAATTTAATTGTATAAACCCATTATATAATTTTATGTTATATAACTAATGCTAATTAGCTTTTTTGTTTTTGCGAACATTGCACTTGTAGTGGTCATATACTATAATTCTGCCTCACATTACATACATAAAGATTCTAAAAAGCAGACAATATTTTATAGAAATGGAGGCATGAGAAAGGCTCCAAGTACTGTCCTGCACCTTTAGTCTAACCTTAATCCTCATTACTTTTTAAGCTGGTTGGCTCATCATGGCTTTTATGAATTTGCAATGGTGACGGTCCTTTAAAGATAAAGAGAAATGTCACATAGTGCATGGGTTCACTACATGGGGTCTGTCCTTATTTCTTTGAAGTTGAATCATATATCATATCACTGTCCATCAGATATATGTAGAAACCCTGGGATTAAAGGAATTTTGCACATGGATACTGGAAGTGTTATGAGCCTATGCTCAAAGCTGCCTTTTGTCAGGGTCTTAACCCTGACGTGCTCAAAGAGCTGGCCTACAGAGATGGAAAAAGTGTCCCTTGACTCTTTGATAGACTCATCCATCTATCACTGCTAAACATCCCATCATCCTCAGGTCTCCCTGGATGCACTTCTATGACCCACAGATTTCATGGCATGACAAGGAAATTATGAATTGGTTGTCTCACTGCACCGATCACTGTCTGCAGCTCCCCCACACACTCAGAGCTTTAACAAGACTACAGCCGACCATCCACTTCTCCGAATAATCTGTATTCCCTCATTCCCAACCTTGCATTGATTATTGAGGGTCAACTGAAAAATCTTCACTAAGCTTGACCAATGTAGTGCTTACAAACTCATACACAAACAGGAAGTGTGATGAGTACAAGTCAGTATTCAGCATCACCTCTATCCAGTTTGGGTACCACATCATGCCATATGGGCTCTCTTGCATGGCCTCAGTCTGATTAATGATGTTTAAAGGGACATGCTGTGAAAATTGTAAGAGCTTACGTTGATTTACTCTACTCCCCCTTTCAGGAGGCTCATGTTCACCACATTAAGCAAGTCACCTCCTTGATAACCAGCTCAATATAAAGGGAAGGAAATGCATATTCCATATTTACACCATGTCATTCACTGAGTACCACATGGGCCTCAATTATGGGGAAGTTTACAGCTATAATGTAATGTTCCATTTGCACAACAGTCTAAGAGCTTTAAAGATCACTAAGGTTTGCCAACTTCTAAAAAGGATTCAGCCAGGGCTTTAGCCCCATTGCCAATCCCCTTATGCCTCTCTTGATAAAGGAATCCAAGTGCCTGGCATGAAACACAGCACCCAGTGAAGGTTCGAAAGACCGCATTCACTATTGCTCCCATCCTAACGCACCAAGAGCGTTTTAAATATTTTGTTGTAGATGTGGACACCTCCAAATCTTAGAAGAGATTTGGAGAAGAACCTAAACTCCAATTGGAGCCTTCGTCCTGTGCAAGTTGTCACCAGTTGAGTAGAACTATGATGTGTCACAATTGCTGGTGGTGAAGGGCACCGTAGCTGTGAAACTGACTGTGTTTCACAGCTATTCCAATAGAAATAAAAACTAAATACTTCACACTCGTGCCTTTTAGTAGCCTATGACATTGACAGACAGATTGCTCAGACAGATATAACCTTTGTGCCACCCAACCTGAGAATCAAAACAAACACATAAGCACACACAACCTCAGCCATGGGACATCCTGGCACACAGAGGACATGTTACTGTTTGAAGCTCAAGTACTGGTGGCAGACATGATTTCTGACATCGACAGATATCTCTCATCATGTCCTGCTCATGCCCAAGCACCATGCAGCCTCCCTACAGGTCAAGTTATGGTTCTACCCACACTACCCAGACCCTGCTCCCTGATTGCAGTTCCTCCATGGGCATAATTATTTTACTTAGGCCACATAGAAACACCTACGCCTACACAAAACTCAATGCAAGGTACATCGATTCATGCAAGATCCTTTGCCATATCAGTGAAGTCATGTATAAATTAGATATCTAATGCCACAGTCAACTAGCACCCTCATTCTCCATATCACATCTCAATTCTATCATTCTTGGACCACAAACACAAGATGTTCCCCATACCACACCTTCTGCCCCACTCGACAACCTGCTTATCTCATCAAAATAACTCTGAATTCATACCATAAAGATGGGAAGTTGGAGTGCCCGAGAAGCTACAGTACGTTGAACTCTGCCTTTGTTCTTAGCCCTCTAAACTGTCAAGAGTTTCCCACTAAGCATCCAGAATGATCAGACCTTTTGCCTGCAGGGAGACCAAGAAAGAGTTCAGCTCCCATAGTGAGTTATTCTATAGTTATTATATATAACCTCTCATTCCCAGAAAGCACTGCAGCCTACATATGCTGCTGCCATGAACAATCCCCAGTACAACACTTCAGGGGGCATGCTTATGATCACCCAAGTTGTACACGCACAACTGTTCCCAATCACCCACACACCTTATAAAACACAGACTCTCACAAACAATCATTGTAAAGTAACGTTCAGTGTATGAAAAATGAAAACTGACTACTTCAGCCATTTTTTTTATCTTACGTTTTTTTAAATCTTATTTTATGTTGCTATATTTATGTATTTGCCCATATTATTCTGATTGTTGATCGTCTGAGTTTCTGCCTGTTCTTTTGATCCTTGCCTCATGATTTAAATGAGTCCACTTCTACCTGTTTTAAATAAAATCTGCACTTGCCTCCTTCTCAAACTCCATCTGTGACAGTTCCACATTTTTGTTTACAAATTGCTATCTATCTATCTATCTATCTATCTATCTATCTATCTATCTATCTATCTATCTATCTATCTATCTATCTATCTATCTATCTACTGTATATATACTGACTATGTTAAAGTGCTATCCTCCAGGAACTGATGCTTTATAAACAAAAATGTTTTTTTCCCATGATCTTTACATTTTTTGCAATTAAAAAGGTTTTTGTTAGCACCAAACCTCAACAGTTTTTTTTACCTTGTTCCAATTTGCTGCCAGTATGATTAACTATAAAAAAATTATTTAAACTAAACCAATATATAATTGATATTTTCTTTGCATATTGCATATTTACATTGCCACAAACACAACTGCATGTGTCGGAAATTCTCTGTTTATTATAAGCAAGGAAAGAATATTTTAGCTTTTGGAGATTTGCCCTCTGTCCAGTCATTAACATGTAAGTCATAGAGAGACCCGGAGACAGACAGACGATGAGAAACACATTTTGGGTTCCAGCAGACACAAGTTATTTGTATGTATATTCGTCTGAACATGGGCTATAGGAAGTTTTACCATATAAGTAATGAGAAGTGGAATGAGGAGATTGTTTTATGGTTATAAAGCCATGGAAAGATCATATAATATCACAAAACCTTTTATGCTTTTACAAAACGGAGAGATAATAAATCATATATCTTGTAGTGATAAATTTGATCTCTTTTGTCTAAATATAACACACAAACACACACACACACACACACACACACACACACACACACACACACACACACACACACACACACACACACACACACACACACACAAACACACACACACCGTTAACAGGAGTGGATGCTCGATATACCACAGTGATACTGTTAGCATGTAAGTGCATTCTTCATGAAATGAATTACTATTTTACTGGATGTATGAGATTACAGTGAGCTGAACACGGAGCTCTGTGCTAATGCTATCAAATATTGCATTCCTGTCTCCAGTACTTATACCATATTTTATACCTCTGTCTATATGAATATTTCATATATCCTAGCTGTTTTCATAAACATAGACAGTTTTCCACAGGATAAGAACCAACAGTAAGGATAAGAGAACATGAGGAGAACATAGGAGATCAATGGCAATTATTTTAACTAATTGCTAGTTCATTAATTGTGTCTGAACTAAATCTAATTGCTTTGAATCATGCATTGTTAGAACTGTGTGTGAGAGCTAAAAAACAAGAGATTGTTTATTCCAAAAAAGGTTTCACGGGTCAAATTTTTATAGTCATGGACAATTATTGCTTGAGGGTCACTGCTTTTTGGCATAAATTATTAAAGAATATTTTATTATTGTAACTACAAATGCTACAAATATATATTTTAATTAGTAGTGTAAATTTGTGAATTGGTGAATTTTTTTCACTTTTTTAAACAAAGCACGTTAAAAAATACTATACATTGTATAGTGTTAGAAGTGTACAGTAATTTATTGGCAGCAGGGTTGCCATTACACATTGTTGGTTTTTACAGTACGGTATTTACAGCTCGTTTGGCTGAAAGTTAAGAGTTTTGTTTAAAGACCCAGCCATGGTAGTTTGTCACTGCTAGGATTTGAACTCGTGACTTTCTGATCTATAATTCAAAGCCTTAACCCGGTATAACCTTAAACCTGTTATAACCCTTGTTTGAAGATCAGCACATCAATTTGATGTAGAATTAATACTTTGAAATCTTTAATGGAATCTTCAAATGCAGGGTTTCTTAAATTGATTTGCAGTCAGGGACCATCTTAACTCATGTATTCATGCTGAGAAGCTATTTATCCTGATAGGGATCATGGTGGATCTGGGGCATAGCCCAGTACTACAGGGCTCAAGGCAGGAGAATTCACCACAGGTGGTACGCAAATCTGTTGCAGGCCATCATGCACTTTCATTCATACCTAGGTGCAGATTAGCCAATCTTGTTCAATGTTTTGGACTGTAGATGAAATCTAGAGAACTTTATATTAACACAGATTTAAAATTGAATCCTGCACCCTGGAGCTGTGAGGGATCAGTGTTACCCACTGCACCTCTGTGCTGCCACGAGATGCCAGGACCCCTTTAGAAATAAAAAGACCGTGATTGCATCGCCATTATACCACACCACTTATTTAACACCCATAATTGTAAAAGAAATGGGCCCCATATAATCCAGCTATTGAAATATCATGCTCATGTGCACAACAATATTTTCACAATTTATTGGCTTTTTATTGTCTATGTTGATATTAAACACCTAACTTTTGAGTGATTTAATTTCAGTTTACACCCATTAAATTCAACAAAGTAAATGTGCAAGCATAACCCTTGCCATGGACCACTTTGAAGACTATTGTTCCACTGCATAGACTCTTTTACATGTTCTGCTTCAAAAACAGAATAGCCAGGTTATGAAAAATAACATTTAATAATCACCTGAGGCGTTCTACCATATGGCAGCTCTTTAGGAAGAGGCAAAAATGAAAAAAAAAAAAACATCTACAGTGATCTCTGTGCCATTTTGTCTGGGATTCCAACTGTTCTGCTGCAGTAGGCAAATTAAAGTTGTCCACAAGATGAAAACCATCCCATCTCTCTCACACACGCACACACGCACACACACACACACACACACACACACACACACACACACACACACACACACACACACACACACACACACACACACACACACACACACACACACACACACACACACCAATCCTGCACTTTAATATTCACAACATTTAGATGAATTCTAACACTGCCTGATTGATCTTGGATGAGCTGGCATGTTTGATTACACTTTTACTGCTCTCTATCTCTTCTCCAGCATCCCATTCCTCCTTTTACTGCGGCTCCTTACAGCTGGCACGATCTGGCAAGTCAATGATTTTATGAGATCACTCTGAGGTGCAGACCTTAAAGACCAGCTCCTCACTAAGGATCGACTCAGTTTCATTCATCTTCAACTCATACTGCATATCAAATACAATATACTCTATGTAAAATGAGTAGATACCAGATTCCACTGAAACCTTACAATTTATTTATTTATTTATTTATTTATTTTAATCTTTCAAAAAAATTCTTTGTACGGTGCCCTGGAGAATTACTGGCACTTTATATGACTATAAGCAAAAACTTTTGCAAAATAATGACTTTCTAAATATTCAATAATACTTGTATTGATCTAGATGATCTAATATTATAGTTATCACTCTGTTGCGAGCTTTTTCTATTGCTAAGTCAGAATATGCAATATTCTTGTATTAAGGAGAATTCATGAAGTAATACAGCATTTTTTTTGTTTTGTTTTTGTTATAAGAAAAAGCTATTTTAATGCGCTCTTTAGAATCAACCTTTTCCGGTGTTTATCTTGATGGACAGTAGTTACAATCAATGAAGTGTGTAACAGTTTGGCATTTCTGTGCTGCTCTTTTAACATTTTAAGCCTTGCTAAATTGTTTCCATGTAATCAGAAACTTTTCAATTTTAGTGGAAAATACTTTTACTAATTATTATTGTGCTATTTGTTCCTTTGGCCAGATGATGATTTTGACAAGGAAAGTGGCTGAGAGATGCACTTGTTCATAATTTTAGTAAATTAAAGATTGCTTTAAAGGTTTATTCATAGTAAGCATGCATATGTTCATAAATTATGGTCTTTTTTCTTTTCAATGCATTTTAGAATGTGTTTTTAATACAACACACCTCTCTAAAACAAATAAACTCAGATGACAACAAAACACTTAACAATTCAATTATTTTAATATTTGTTATCTCTTACAACTGTACTGGTTCTGTACAACCATGGCACACTATATGCACTTACGTTTTGCCTTTGTTTGCAGAAAACATTTATTTCCAACAGCTGTGCAATTAAAAAGGTAAATAAAACCAATGAATATTTGCTTAAAAATCTTCAGGCACTCAGAAGGGGAAATTAGGAATTTAATGTAATTATATATATACTGTAGTTGTGACTTACTGTAGGACTTCAGATTAATGTTTGTTGACATTACCACTGCCTGGCCAAAGTATATTGCTCAGTCTAAGATTTTATTTGACCCCGTATAGCTTTGATTATGCGACACAATGTGGTGGCCAATTCATATGTGAAAATGATCCTCCAGCTCCCAGAACCATTCTTGCACATTTTGAGTCCTGGAATATACCTGTGCCATCATGGAAATAAAAAGCAGTGACGGCATAACCTGATCATTCAGTATATTCAGGTAGTCAGCTGATTTCTTTTTATTGCCACATAATGTTCCTGCGCCTAGACCTGACCAGCTGCAGCAACCCCAGATCATAACACTGCTTGAAAGGTTTTTGTAGAGTGGACACTATGCATGATGATTTCCCCATGCACTTTCCTTTTTACCCTAACACACCCATCACTCTGGTATAGGGTCGATCTGGACTCATCACATCACATGACCATTTTGCTCCAAAGTCCATTTTATGTGGTCCATAGCACCTTGAAGTTTTTTTTTTTTTTTTTTTTTTTCTGATTAGCCCCCCAAACAAGTGCTTTTCTTATGGATAAACAGCTCTTTAGTCCCAATCCTGTGGATTCTTTCTTTAAAACAAATCACCCTGCAGTTGTACATGTGATCATTTTGGATTGATAATTTTACTTAGAAAAACAAAAACAAAAACACTTGTTGAATGTGTTTTTGTAGTGATCATAGTAAAGCTGTATGCCCTGTATAATATTCATTAATGCATCATCTGACATTTACAGCTGTAATTCCCAATAGACAGTGAGATGGAATAGACAGAACTTGCGTATAACATTCTCGAAAATACCCATTAAACACATTTAACTAGTAATTAGCTTTTCAGGAGGATTTAATGACCATTCCATGTCTTGGTTTGCCTTAAATATGGAAGTTAAGTCTTATAAAAAAAAAGGATTTTTAATGGTTTTCAAACGAAAATGTTTGTTATCGACAACCTTGTGTGGCAGAGAAAAATAACTTGTCCGCATTAGTAAAAGGCAGAAAAGGGCATTAACCACATTTTGTTGTTGAATTGTTCTTTTGCTCCGATCTCAGTGCCTTACAGTGTGTTAGGCAGCAATTATTCCACTTCTGCTCTATTTGTAGCTGATGTTAAAGCAATGCATCCTGCTCTGTGCCAGTTTTATATGACTGTTTTCTCATGAAAACCCTGACTGTGGAGCTGCGTAGACATGAATATCCCATGATGGATTGTGGCTATAAATCCTTTTGTGCATTCACTCATTAAATTGAATCAGACAAAGGTGATCTATCACTCAGAAAATCATGTGATTGGCCCATCACTCCAAATAAAAGAAGTTTGCACTTGCTTATTAAAACATAGCTTGAGGGGATAAATCTGGTTTATTTTCACAATTTGCCCCCCATCTTATGGGCAAATAAAGCAGAATATTCTGCACAGTGAGGAAATGCCTTGTCTTCATTCTGTCTTGCTTTCTCTAGCTTCCGAACCATTCATTTGCAATGGACTGACCACAAGGAGAATAAGGGATGATTTGTTGTGTAAGGAAAAGATGGGATGAGAAGAGGTGATAAAATCTCAGGAAGGACGCTAATGAAAAGGCAAGTTGAGGAAATGAGGATATGAGTGAGCATGAGGGAGGAAATCTGTGTAGCATGAATAGAGTATTGAATACCTGTAATTAATTATAAAGAAATGACATGTAGGTTGTAATGCTGAAGTGTACTATGCACATGGTGATAACCCGTAGTTCCTGATAAATGTCATTTGTTTAATATATAATGTAACATAATTCTTTTAATTATATATCTAGAGCCTTGCATCTTTATTATCATTCATCAAATTGTGTATGGGAATTTATTTTGGGAAGACACATGTGTTTAGTTTATGCATGATTCACTAGGTTTTTTTCCCTGCCTGTTATAAAGAGAAAATGCGTTGTTTCCACTACACTGATCTGGATTGTATCTTATGGGAATTCTAGTTGTATTCCAAACGAGTCCTGTCTCTATGTGCACTTAGAGGCATCCTGTCTGTGCACTATATGGGGCATAAAATAATGCTAAGATTAAACTGAGACTAACTGGCTGCAGTCATGTTGCTAATTGTACACTGAGTTGACCTATTGCACTGACAACAGATTAAAACTGATTGTACAAAACAATGCAGAAATACTGTGGTTTATGGTTAAGCCATCCATTACAGAGGATGAATGAATGAATTATTCAATTCTAGTGAATTAATGAATGAATTATTCAATTCTAGTGAATTAATGAATGAATTATTCAATCCTACCTTGCTTTTTTTATCAACTGAATTATGAATCAGACCTGTCCATAACTGCCGTGTAGTCAGATAAACAAAATGGCTATGAAAAAAAATAATTAATAGTCAAAAACTATTCATTGTCTCATTTCCTGTGCTAGGATTGTGAAAATGTGACTCAATTACATGTGGAGTAAAGAGACACAATTTCAGGATTTGGAATGTTAGAGTTCAATATCTAATAGTGGCTTAGATATGTCCCGAAGCTAATATTTATTACACACACACACACACACACACACACACACACACACACACACACACACACACACACACACACACACACACACACACACACACACACACACACACACACACACACACACACACACACACAGGTCACAGATTTATGGCATTGTTTGTTTATGTGGCTCATAAAACAACAACCCACTACACTCTACCTGAGCTCAGAGGACTGTAGTGCAACTTGATGTCAGAGACACCGGACAACACTCTTTTTCTCTTTTTGTATGTCTACAAAGCCATAACTGGTTTTGCTCTATAACCACCATATTATAATTTTAATCAACATTTTCTTGAGAGTGATACCTGGACGTGTCCATGTGGAAATGTGCAAGAGGCAACTCTGAGCTTACAAAATGTGGACACAGGAACAGTGATGAATAATCAAAGGTAGGGGACTAAAAGAATATACAGGCCATAATATATCAGTCATAAGTAATACAGTGCCTGGCCAAAAAAAGTTGCAGACTTTAGACTTTGATTATAATATATGGTGTGGTGGCCAGTTCATGTGTGAAATTGATTAATCATGCTCCCAGAAACACTCTTTCAAAAGTTGAGTCCTGGAATATGCCTGTGCTCTCAGGGAAGAAATACTCCATGGATGTGACACCCTGGTTATTCACTACAGTGTATACAGGTCATCAGCGGACTTCATTTTATTGCCACACACAATGCTGAGTCTTGACATGACTGAAGCAACCGCAGAGCATAGCACTGCTTCCAGAGGCTTGTACTGTACAGTGGCCACTATACATGATGGGTCCTTCCTTCCACACGTCACTCTGGAATAGAACTCATACTGTAAGACCACATGACCTTTTTCCATTGCTGCAAAGCCCGATCTTCATGCTCCCTATAGCAAACTGAAGTACTGTTTTCCGATTGGTCTCACTAACAAGTGGTTTTCTTATGGTCATGTTTAGTCCCAATACTAACTTCCTATTCCCAATTCCTACTTTCACTATTAAATATAGATATGGTTTTTACTGTAGATTTTTTCCCCCATGCAACTTCACCAAGCGGTTAAGCGATCTCCATCCATGATTTTCTTCTGACCAGAACAGGTTGACAGTACAGCAATATCCTTCCAGGTTTTGATAATGTATTGAATAGTTCTTAACTCAGTTCCAGTAATTTTAAATCCCCTTAGATTTCCACCCCTCTAATGCAGTCCAATAATTTGACTGAAATGGTGACTTTTTTTTTTCTTCTGTTTTGTCAGTGTATGACATAATAAATACTAAATGTATTTTTTAATTCAGGAATTCTGAACGATGTATACAATGTACTATACTATCCACCATGGATACAATGTAAGCATTGATTTTCCTATTAAAACTTATGTGTGGTCAGGCCTTGGCCAGAATTGGTGATTACATACCTGCCTTCAGTTGCAGTCACATTCACCGTCAGTGACAAAACACTTTGCCACCAGGGGAGTTTGACTGGCATCGAGCTCTAGGAGCCCAAGATCACATTAACGGAAAACAACACTTGCAAACTGAACAAGTCAGTCCTTAGATGGTGCAGATCTAGGCTAGCTTTTGAACTCAGCCTGTCTCAACCAGCTGTAATGAAGCACACTGAAAACCCAGTATAATATAAGGGCTTCATGTTGCAGTGCTCAAAATGTATGGAGGTCCCTCTCGAATGCCAAACTATCTGAACATATTTTTAAAAAGTAGCGAACAAACCAAAACACAAGTATCAATAAAACATAATTAGGAAGCAGGTATAGGTTGGTTGATTCGCAAACAGTACATCAAAGGACAACCTTAGACAACATGTAATCCAAAGTTTGTATAAAAGTTCATACATGGAAAAGCAATAGCTATAGAAAGTGATTAGTATAGTCTGGAGTAAACTCTCAAAAACATATACCTCGCAAATATCTGCAGGTTATGAGTTCCACTTATACTGTATCTCTGTGATGATTGAACTCAGGTGTGTGTTGTTAAAACGCCAGCATGCTGGGAATCGTACTTCTTTTCTGTCATGCAGGTATGTGGTGTTCTAGATGCTGCATGTGGTCTGACTGAGCCCCTCTCCAAGGAGCTCCCTTCAGGAGTTAATCTTCTCTTCTGTCTTCCTCAGACATGGTCGTTGCAGGTTGGTGTGGTTTGCATGGAGTCCATTGATCGTCAATGGGTGTAAAATGTCCTTTGCAGTGACCTGGCGTCTAGCCTCTGGACCATATCCATAACAATCAATTAGGTATTAAAGTTATCCTTGTCTCCATTTGGAATTCAGAATGGTCTTAATTCTGAACACATTGATGTATGGTGTAACCATCTGGAATGGTTCTTTAGGTTTCTTTGATGTGGAGGTTTCATCCTTTCTGTGGGTTTTAGCTGTGAGATATGGAAGGATGGGGCTAGGCAACAGTAATGAGATAGTTCTAGTTGATTCTTTGCAAAACTCTATACACTGTGATGAGCTTGTGATATAACTCCAGACACCCCTGCTTGATGGGCAGGTTACCAGGTTCATATCTGACGTTTGGCTGCCTATATTTTGTTCTTTGCTGCATTTGATTCCAATCTTTGGTGTGCTCTTTCCCATACTCCTTCCATTGTGGGTGAGTCTGATGTGCTGGTGCTCCACAGGAACAAGGATGGTTGGTATTCCAGCACACACTAAAACGGCATTAGTCCCATGCTGGGTCAGATGAGTGAGTTTTGCGCTTATTCAGGCCAAGGAAGTAATTATTCTGTCTTTCTACATATAGCTTCTTAAGAACTAGATGATTTCTTCATTTGGCTAATTCTACCTGACTGTCTGCTTGTGGATGATATCCCGGTGTTAGTCCCTCCATATGTTTGATGTGAACTGGGGGCTGCAGTCGCTTAGAATGTCCTCTGGTATGACAAAATGTCTGAAAACACAGTTGGAAAAAGTGCTTCTGGAAGGCTATGGGGAGCCTGGCTATGGGAATCAGGCATAATGACTTCGAGAATCTGTCTGTGATAACCATGATCATGGAATTTCCCTGACACTCTGGCAGATCTGTCATAAAACGAATCGAGATCACTATGTCCACTGTGATGTGGAAACAGGCATGAGTTTGGGAGGGTTTGAGGGACCTTGGCTTGAGCACATGTGGAGCAAGATGATATATACCTACTGTATATGTACAGATGATGGAATGGACAGTAGAATGGAGTATGTACTCTTGTTCTAAAGCTTCTCGGATGCATTTCATGGCTTCTTGTTTTGTTGCAGAGAGTTTGTAAATGTAATTGTTTTGTGACATGGTGCCTAGAAGCATGCTAGCTAATTCGTATGAACAATGTAAAGGTAATCTGCTTGCTTTCGATTTGCTGAACACCTCATCAAGATAATGGTACTGGGTGGGTGGGGGCTTATTGATGCTATAGTATTAGTCATAGATAATTATTTGATCTCTCTTTCAGTTGAGGAAATGACAGGTAGGGTCACTGAGTGAATCCAGGGTCAACTGCTTGACTCATCTTGATGTCATCTGTCTGAGGATATCTGGTCTTAGGCCATTATATGGAACAACTGTTTGGATCTCGAAACCTGGAGACAAGTAAACACTTAAACAACACTGAACCCATGCATGGCTTTTCTGTGAGATTTGACTATCGTTTAATTCTCTATCTTCTTAGTAATTCTCTTTCCAGTTTGTATAGACACAACTAGTCACCAACTGGACACCTATGGGAGTTTTGGCCAATGTGACAGAAGCTCTCTCCACTATCATCCTCAAAACACTAACTCACACTTAAGCCACCTCACTCTGAAAGCCTTATAGAATCCATGTCAAGGCACATTGAGGCTGTTCTGAAGGCTTGTGGTGGCCCCTGTTAAGATATTAGTGCACCTATTTCTAGTAAAACAGGACAATTTAGAGAAAGGAAAGTGCACATAAACTGCAGAATGTGCAAGTAGTTGATGTTTAAAATGGCTGAAATAGTATACAGACTGCATATAGAGTGCCTATATACTCTCTATACACTGTAGAGTGTACTCTACAGCAAACCCTTGCCCATTATTACAATCCATGAGGCTTCATCTTTTATTTCTGTTTGACTATTTATAATTACTAATTCAAACGATTAATGAGCTCTCATTCACTATGTCCATTCATAGAGGCTGCTTTCTTACCTGAAATAAGCACAAAACCTAAAAATACCCTGAGTATGCTGGGAGGCAGCGTTGTACGTGAATGGACTGGGTCACATGAAAACAACTTTTTTTTTTTTTTTTTACACAGCCCTTGTCAAAAGCAATGAAATGGAAAAGCCATTTATTTAGTTTTTGCTATATACAAAAGAGAATTTTGGTTCGAGATCTCATATTCAAAAGATGAATATGAGACTTCAGAACAGAATTTATGCATTGTTTTTTTTTTTCATATTTACATTGAAATGTGTTGAACAACTTAGAGCATGGTGCCTTTTGAGTCAGAACACCAAATCAGCAAAAACAAAATAATTGGCTTCGCTGTTCTAATACTTTAAAGATCACCTTTTGTGATCACTGTAATAGAGAAAGAATTTTAGAGTATTAAAACACTGGGCGGTTGCACTGTGTATATCACTTGCGTTGTCAACATGCAAAATTTAAATTTTTTGTATCAGTCACAGCAGGATCAGTAACAGCATAATCAGTCAAACAACACTTTTTACATACATATGGACTCTGATGTTATGAATGAAAGCTTGTCAGATGAAAAACGTGAAGAAGGAAACCAATTTCACAGGAAGACTTTAATTAGTATGTAAATGGTTGTTGTTTGATATAAAAGTGATTTTTGCAATAAAAGTAACATCACACTGCAATCAGGATGAACATATTTACCTGCAGCTCTCAGACTCCAGCTTTGTCCCTTTGGTCAAATTGTAGTGGTGCCGATATTCAGTATAAAGACACTCTTGCTTACGTACTATTGCTTAAATATTTACACTAAAAAAGCCTCTCTTGCTCACTTGTAGTCTACAAGCTAGAAACCTGGTTTACACAGTTAAACTGTCCATACAGTACCAGTCAAAGGTTTGGACAAACCTTCTAATTCAGTGATTTATTTTCTACATTCTAGAACAATGCTAGAGATTTAAAAACTTTGAAATAACACATATGGCTTTAGGTAATTAAGTAACAACAGCAGCAACAACAACTGTCGACTGTTATTTTAAGACACGGGGTCATCTGTTCTGGAATAGTTATTACAACAGCAGTATATGCAAGTGCATTTGGAAAAACCATCAAGCGCCATGATGAAACTGGATCTCATGAAGAGCTTCCCAGGAAAAACAAGACCAAATTACTGGCCTCAAAAATCTCCAATTAACAGCAATAATTAGAGCTGCTATGGAGGCTTTACAGAGCACAAGTGGTAGACACATCTCAATATCAACTGTACAAAGGAGATATTTTGGATGCCTTCAGCATTGTTCTAAAGTGTGGAAAGAAAAACAAATCAGAAAAGGCCATTGAATTAGAAGGTGTGTCGGTACTTTTGACTGGTACTGTATATGCACACATCTCTTACTCTATTCTTCTCTTTACTGATTTACACTTATCAACTTATCCAACATTAACATGTTCTACTTAACATGTTGATACTTCTGTCAAGCTAGAGCCAGCAAACCCATTGATTTCAATATTACCCAATTCATTTATCTACAACCAAGATGTTTGATTTTGTTAGATTTGATACTGTCAGCACTTATCTGACGGCTATATTGTGTATTCAAAACAAAGTTGAAGTGAGACAGAATGCAGTCTATGCATCAAGTTAACAAAGCTGATCAAATGATCTTCAAAATCAACAACCAAAGGAAGAAGAGCCATCAATCACATCAATAGAATAAAACATGTTATTATTCGCATACATCTATAATAACTGCTTCAAGTGACACTGAGAGGAGGAGTGTCAAATGGCTTTAGTATGTATTCGATAGTACTGAAAATACTATACGTCAACACTGCTGCCAATTCCATTGTTGTCAGGGACAATTGTCCCTTCTCTGATACGTACATTTTAACCGTACACTAACATTACTTTTTCTATACTATTTCTCTAAGGCCTTTGTGGAGTAATTTCGTCAGTAGTAGTACCCTTTCTCTAGGCTTGCTACTACTCGCATTTATTTCAAAACACTCAGTGTCTCCTCTCATATCTTATTTAATAGATTTCACAAACACAATCAAAGTGGAGATTTAAGTTTGTCCCAGTGAAATGTGGGTATTGATTGCCTTTGGAACAGCAGTGCAGTGGTGTGGAAATGTGAAACCAGATAGAAAGGGCTTCCTCGTGAAGATGTTCCAAGGTGTCTAGTCTATCTCTAGATCGCCTTGGGAGCCACGGGGGCACTGGAGATGTCTTGAAAAGAATATGGGCTAGGAATAAAGATGCTCTAAAAAGATGTGTTCAGAATTTCAGCTACAGTATATTTAACAACAGATTTTATAACAAATTGTTTACCCTGGCAGATCTATAAAAGAGAAAAACTTTGCACATGCTTCGTAGAACTGGGACAAGAGATAATCCTCCAAATATTTGGAAATATTATATTCAGAGCTGTCCAGAAAGTGAGCCGAGCTTTGAAGGGGAATTAAAGAGGGAATTGGGAATCAAGACTTTTTCCACACTTAAGACTTTCATCAGGGGAGCCTAGAGACTCAGCCCAGTGTCAAACACAAATTCACTACAGAATTTGTGTGCAGATTGGCAAATTTTAGAACGGCTATAGATCTCAGTGTTCTGTTCAGAGAGCCGGTCTGGACAGGCCCACAGGCCAAGACTGATTATCATGAGAATAATTGAGAGAGAGAGAGGAAGAGACAGTGCGGCTTTTAATAGAGCCACTTCTATCTTCATGCTGATAAATAATGTACACCAGTCAGCAAATTTGGATTTAACAGATGGTATTGACCTTTTTGGGTAGATAGGAGGAAGATGAGGTAAGGGGGAGGGGCAGAGAAAAAAATGTATGAGAGAAACATCAAAAGTGGAAGCACCAGAAATACAGAGGGGTCTTAAAGATTAACCTGTCCATTATGTAGGCTTCTTTGTTTTGCAGATTGTTTTACAGATGATGTGTGGAAAAAAATGACTAACATAACCAAGTGAATGAATGACAAACCACTCACACAAAAGCAGGGGGAAAAAAACTTGCATTAAGGCATTTGGACCTTGAGCCTGAGCCATCCTACTATCATGTTCAGCACGTACTCATAAACAGACCAGAGGGACTAACATTTTGTCATCTGTCCATCTCAACTCTATTATCCTATGCCCCCATACCTTCTTTTTACTCAAACATTTCATCTAATCTAATTCAGAGGAGGTCCATCAGAGAGTCTGTGTCCTTTAAAGGCTCCAGATGGCTGCCACAAGTCTATAACTTAACATTTCATCTGGCATTTCCACATTGAATTACTAAGCAGCACTACATCATTCTATTGCCCTATTCAAATTTGCCACAGACTTATTCACAGCTGCATCTGGGATGAAGCCATTGTTCAGGAGACGAGAAGAAGAGGGTTTGCAGCATTCATTACAACACCTGCAATGTACGTTGGAGTACCACGTGGGACACCAGCAAAAGACTAACCACTAGTCAAAAGACAAAAAAATGTCTAGGTTGATATAAGCACAGATATTAAAATGATTTCAGGTGCTCTTTCTTATAACACTTACAGTATCTCTGCCAACTGGAACCTACATAGAACAAAATCAAGCAATACATCAGGCATCTTCATAAGATTGGGCTACATCTTACACACTTGTTTGTGGTCTAATGACATGACTGTGACTTATATGCCTTCATATACAGTGCATTAAAAATAATTCAGACCCTCTCACCTTTTAAAAAAAAAATATATTTTTTAATCTTTGTGCGATCAGTATATACACATTTGGCTCCAAGCACAATCCAATTTTATATTTAGATAATTGTATTTTCACAGACGAAATTCTGGCACATGATCAGATTTGTATTGTTTTAGCGATAAACAAAGGATCCTAAAGAAACACTGCAGTTGGAGGTCCTATTTTCCTTTAAAGGAAGAACAGTGTCATCTAGTGGCTTCATTCATCGAGTGAAAGAAACACTTTAATAAACATCACTGAACATATTCAAAGACTTACGAGGCACATGGCTCATGTTAAAGCCTATTTACTACACTTTATATGGCTGGCTTCTGACACAGAAAGTATGTATCTTTAAAACACATTCAAATAAGGACGTGTAGAATACTTCTGTTGGGCTTTCGTCGGCTCCCAGTGAGTTAAATATAAATTATGAATATAATATACATGAGACTATTTTTCTTTTCGTGAAATGTGTGTGTGTGTGTGTGTGTGTGTGTGTGTGTGTGTGTGAGAGAGAGAGAGAGAGAGAGAGAGAGGAAGAAACAGTGCGAAATAGAGAAAGTCAGCCAAATAAAACAAATTATACACACTTCAGTAAAAGAAAAATAGTCTGATGTATATTATGATAATAAAATATGAATAATATTATCATATTATTATCATAATATACATACTATTAAAATATTTACACAATTTTTTCTTTTCCTGAAGTGTATATACATTTTTTGGCTCACTCACTAGCTTTAGTACCCTTCGTTGATGATATTAGTCTGCATGTCTTTGGACTGTGGGAGGAAACTGGAGTACCCGGAGGAAACCCACCAAGCACTGGGAGAACATGCAAACTCCATGCACACTGAGGCAGGAATCAAACCTGTACTCTGGGGGTGCAAGGCGACAATGCTAACCACTGTATAAAAATATGATGGTACATAATGTAAAATAATAATAATAGTGTAAACAAGGCCAAATTTTACGGAGTGACAAGTACACAGTGAAAGTACAAGGAACATAAAAATTTTATACAATGCTGATAAAAATAAGAGATACAAAATGTAGTATTTAAAATGCATGGAAATAAGGGCGACACAGTGACTTAATGCTTAGCACTGTCGCCTTGCACCTCCAGGGTCTGCGTGCATGCCGTTTGCATGTTCTCCCAGTGCTTTTTGGTTGTAACCTTGTTTCCATCCATGCACATGCAAATTAGACTAATTGGTGCTCCCAAATTGCCTGTAGTGTGTGAATGACCGTGTGTGTGCCCTGAAAAGGATTGGCACCCCAACCAGGGTGTACCCTGCTCCCAATCTCCTGGGATAGAATCCAGGTCACCCTCGACCCTGTATACAGGATTAAGTGGTATAGAAAATGAATGCGTAATGAAGTGAGTTTGGGTGGAAATAAGTGATGAATATGATAACTGATATTATAAGTGCTGTACACTGGATGTGACTTTGACTGCAGTTATTAGGAAAGGGCAAACAGGGACCTACAAATATTACTTCAGCCACTTTGAAGTGAGAAAATGTGTAAAAAGAAAGGTAGAATCTCTCTGTAGGTCTGTGTGACTGAACTTATTCCTCTTGCCACTTAAACACGGCATTTAATCAGAGTATAGTATCTAAAAGTAGGTCTAAGTCTTGTGGAATTAGATTTCCTTCCTAATCTTAAGGACCTTCATAAAGTTCACAGTGCAAAGAACCAGTGACACAGAAACTGATCATCACTCAAGTCTTGTCTTAAGTCTTCAGCATGGGACTGCTGCAAAGCATACAGTGTACAAGTTTTTGTTTCAGAGGTTTTCACAACTTTTTGTTTCAATAGCACAGATTTTAGCAACACACACATACTGCATCTGCTGAAGTCAGCAACAAGGTACAATAAAATCGTTTTTAACAAAATAAAAGTCATACAACAAGTTGTAACAAATAAATAAATAAATAAATGTGGTATATTTTACATCGAAATACACCTGAGTAAAAACAAATGCAGAATTTTGCATATGAAACCACTAAAACAAACTGAACAGATGAAGACATTAACATTAACAAGGAATAACGCACATGCATCCTTGTAGACTGGCAATTTTAAGAATAAATGTAAATGATCATTTAAAGGAATAAAACACTTAGCGTGTTTACACCCCTCCCCCCTCTCACAGAGTGTTTTCTCAAGTATCCTGTTTACTTTTCTAACAGTTTATTCAGAAAACAGAAAATGGCCCGCTTTCTAATATTTCTAAGTTTTTTTTTTTTTTTTTACGACACACGTTTACCCCTTTGGTAGCGTTTCCCCCCGTCTTTGAGAGAAATTTGCCCCTCTCTCGGCCATGTTGAATGCTTCTGGCTTCACTGTATTTGTTGCAGGGGTCGAACCAAGCCGAACTCTTCCAAAGGGGAAAAAAAATCTCTGTACAGGGAAAAAGGTGGTCCTGCTCTGAAAACACACCGTTTCGAAGCAAGAGACCACATTTTCCAACTCTTTCTTGGTCATTGGGGAAAGTTATTATCGATTTTTCTTCCCATTGCGTGTGTATTCGTGAGCGTGTAGTGATGATCTGAAGCGGAGGAAAGTTTGAGGAAAGCTGCGCGTGTAAAATGGAGAGAACAGCTGAGAGAGCGCTGAGGAGGCTGGCGGCGCTGGAGACCTCTGCAATCCTGCCCTGTTACTCCCTGCGTCGACTCCAACACACACAGCGAGAAGGTGACGCTTCAACAAAATAACTTTTCCCCCCATACTTTTAAAATCGACCTTGATTTAAATTTCGTTCTCTTAAAACCTATAAACACAAGTGGGGAAAACAAACCCACTTTATTTACTGCTTTACGGATTACCTTTCTGTCCAGGCCTCCGTGAAAACAGACCCGTGCGGGAGCTGAACAACATCACCGCGTACTCTTTGTTTTAGTTTGTAAAATGTACATCGTTTTAAACTTTCTCTGTCGCTCATAAAAATAATAATAATAAACTTGCTAACATAGAACATAGGAAAACTCGCTGTTTGTTGTGCGCGCGCGCGCGCGTGTGTGGTGAGCTTTACCGCTTTATGTGAAGCCTAAACAAAGTTAACGTTAACATTTTTGGCTACATTCCTTTTACTCGGGTTACCGTAAAGAAAGGCACCATTACCGCCATAAAACACATTTAGACCGGTTTCACTGTTTAAGTTCGTGTTTGTTTGTTTTTTAAGGTAACATTATTTTACAGTTTCACATTGTGTGATTGCGGCTTGTCTTGTTAGACTGGAGCAGGTTTCTCAACTCCGCCTGTACAATCTACATATCTTACTGATTCCCTTACAGTCGTGAGAAGGAGCACATAGGCAACGCAAACATAACAACTACACACACACACACACACACACACACACACACACACATACACACACACACACACCTGAAACAGATATGAAATTGTGTGCATACACACCTGAAACATCTGGCATCGGAAACAGGGCACACACACACACACACACACCTGATCCGACTCATTATATGAAATACACCCTAAAAGCTGCAGTGTGACGGGAAACACTGGACCTTGGTAGCACTGTGCTGCTGGAAGCTTGGTCTTATCTAGGTTAAATCATCTACATGAACTTGAATTATTCTTACTTTAGACACTCACTCTCACTCATCGTCTATACCGCTTTATCCTGTATGCAGTGTCGCGGAGGTCATCTTAGTCCTTAGAGGTACACCCTGGACCTGGTGCCAATCCATCGCAGGGAACACACATACACACAAACTCTCCCACTTACTCAAACACTACAGGTAATTTGTCAACTGCCATTTAGACTAACCAGCATGTCTTTGGACTGTGGGAGGAAACAGGAGTACCCGGAGGAAACCCACGAAGCATTGGGAGAACATGCAAACTCCACGCACACAGACCTCGAGTTGGGAATCGAACCTGGAACACTGGAGCCACCATGCCGCCTTACCTTAGAGAGTAGCTGATTATTGACCAGATATCCACTACTAGTTTTATATCTATATCTATATCTATAGTATATGTCATGCATAAAAGACATGCATAATGGCAGGTACTTCATTCATTCATCTTCTAAATCGCTTATCCTGTACAGGGTCGCGAGAGACTTTGGGCATAAGGAGGGGTACATCCAGGATGCAGTGCAATCCATCTCAGGACACACACACTTTATGGACAATTTGGAAACGCCAGTTAACCTAATCTGCATGTCTTGGACTGTGGTAGGAAACCTGGAGAGTACCTGGAGGAAACCCAACAAATATGGGGAGAACATGTAAACTCCACACATACTGTATATAGACCTGAGGTGGGACTTGAATCCTTGACCCTCGAGGGGCAAGGCCACAGTGCTAACCGCTACACTACGCTAGTCTGTGCTGTGAGGCAGATACTTTTATTTTAAAATTATTGCCACGTTCCCTTGAGTGGCATAACAAGAAAGGACTTGGCTATGATTAGATTAGGGAGGAAAAAATTGCTGATTTATGACAATTATGAATTGAATTATGAATTATGCAAATGTAAAAGTGTAAATGTTCTGGCATCTAGAGTAAGATTTCTGACATAATTTTGTTTTTGCTTTTTCAGTGTGATAGACTTCAAATTAACACATTGCCCAAGGAGAAGGTTATTTACTGGAAGAACGTGACAACTGCCTTCATTATCATTCTTTTTTTTGTGACATTTAAAGATTCTGTCTGTGCCTTTGGCTGGCACGGGTTATGAGGATGTGCTGCCCGCATTGGGTGCGAAGGATCCTGACGTGATGGGGTGCAGGACGAGCAAGGTCCTCCCAGAACCGCCAGCAGACGTACAACTAGATCTTGTCAAGAAGGTCGAGCCTCAGCAAACGGATGTCTATAAGAACTTTATTCGTGTGGATGGCAGTGACAAGAAAACTGGCTCTCCTTCCCCTCAGGGTCAAAGCGCTGCCGCTAATTCCCCTACAGCAGGTAAAGGCCAGCTGGAGCCCTCTGAACCACGACGAAACAAGGTGGCCAAATACCGGGCCAAGTTTGACCCTCGGGTGACGGTTAAATATGAGATTAAGGCACTCATTGGGCGTGGCAGCTTCAGCCGGGTCGTGCGGGTTGAGCACAAGGGTACACGCCAGCCATATGCAATAAAAATGATTGAGACTCGATGGCGTGAAGGTCGTGAGGTATGTGAGTCAGAGCTTCGAGTCCTGCGACGTGTACGCCATACCAACATCATCCAGCTTATGGAAGTGTTTGAGACGGCTGAGCGTGTGTATATGGTGATGGAGCTGGCCACAGGAGGTGAGCTGTTTGACCGCATCATTGCACGCGGTTCCTTTACTGAGCGGGATGCCACTCGCGTTCTCCGCATGGTGCTGGACGGTGTACGCTACTTGCATATGCTAGGCATCACACATCGTGACCTCAAGCCTGAGAACTTGCTCTACTACCATCCTGGTGCTGACTCCAAGATCATGATTACTGACTTTGGTCTAGCTAGTACACGTAAAAAGGGTGATGAATGCCTTATGAAAACCACTTGTGGCACGCCTGAATACATCGCACCTGAAATCCTAGTACGCAAGCCCTACACCAATGCTGTGGACATGTGGGCCCTAGGGGTTATCTCCTACATCCTTCTCAGTGGCACCATGCCCTTTGAGGACGACAACCGCATGCGCCTCTATCGACAGATCCTGAAGGGAAAGTACAGCTTTTCTGGCGAGGTGGGAAATTAGTAATCTATTTTTATTTTGGGCCCATGCATTTTCTAACAGCCAGCTGAACTGAAAAAGGGAAGCAGGTTAATTTTTTTAAACTACAGACATATGCTATGTTCACATTACAAGCCTGAAGTGACTAAATTTTTTTTAACCCGTTTATTTAACACAGCGTTGTTCTGGATGTTTCAGAGGACAAATGTGTCCTCATTAGAGTCATTATGTAATCGTAATTATGAATCTGGACTCTCATAATATGTAAATCCAATCTGAAAAAACTAAACAAAACAAAAAAAAAACAGAACTGATAAATGTTGTTTGTAATGTGAACATGGTCATAGTTTCTGAACATTAAGATGGGTCAAGCTAGTAAAGAAAACCTGGGTAATGCTTTACATGTTTACGATTTCCTTTAACTACCATTACTTATTGTGTTTGCTAAAATTAACAGAGCATGAACATCAGGATTAATACATCAAAAGTAGATTTAAACAAATGAATATTTGTGAAAGGTGATACAGGATATACCTCTATTGACTAATGCTTATTCAATCCGTGACTAAATGCTCCCCATGTAGAAATACTGAAGCTTGTTAACTAGCATCAGTTCAGAATTTAAGCGATGAATAACTGCAAAAGTGTTAATTGATTTGCTGTTAATTATTGTATGTTTAATATAGTTTATAATAAACAACAATTAATAATAGGTTCATGCAGGTGTTTGATATTTTTTACCTTATTTTTCATCAATTACTTAAAGTATTAATTTTAATGTTAATTATGGTTCATGATTACTTTTGTAAGCTTATGCTGAAGTTTATGGTTCGTTCATTTCAAGTAATACAATTAATTGAAACACAAGCGGTTTTTGAGTCAAAAATCAGAAAAGCTGTTAAATCGTTATTTTGAAAATACGTGCGGCTAAATTTGGAATTCAGCATAATTAGAATAATGCAGTAATTATTTCTTTTTTTTATTATTAACTTTTAATTCATAAAAAGTCAGGAGTTATTGCTTAGAAATGATTCCTGTTGGTTTGTGATTTCTAGGGCGTTTGATGTACCATGATTAGTCTTCTGTAGAGTCAATGGATGTGTCCTAAAATGGATAAAAATTGTTTATTAATACCGTTTGTAAAGACGTTGCATTAGACATTTATGTGACATTCATTACAGCTTAATGTAGGTATAAATGTTTTGTGTAATTACACTTCATAGTTCATGCTGTGATTATTAAGCCTTGTGCTATGTCCTGTGTGTTCAGGGCCCACTGCTGGTTTGTGGTACAGCATAAAGACAGCCTGTTGTTATAAAGCTACATGAGGACGTGTGGACATTTAACCAGTCCATTCATAATGTGCATTCCTTAACTGAAATATATCTCCCAGAAGGCCACTGTCACGACACCAGAAAACAATACCCTATGATCGACTGGCCTTTCATCTTTCCCTGCACATTCAATCTAAACTTTATGATAATCCTTTATTTTTTAACCAGAAATGCTCTTTTGATGAATGAATTGGCTTGACTGTCTAATACCAGTTTTATGGGTGTGTTGTTGACAGAGTCTACTTGTGTTGTGGATTCTGTGTTTGTTTGTGTCTTTCTGTGTGTGTTGACTAGACAGTAACCAGAGCTTTCCTGTGATCACATCATGTCCCACACTAACCCTTTGCTGCAGCGATTTCTTTAAAATCGTGTGCGTCAGTATGTCTGCTGCTTACACAAAAATCTGTGGTCTTTAAAAAAAACAAAACAAAGGAGAGAGATACAAAGGGACAAAAGCTTCTGTGAGATATAAGCAGTTTGGTTAGAAATTAACAGGCAGTTTAAGTTGTCATATTAGTCAGATTAAATGTTTATAAAACCTATAAGATTTTTCATGGCTCTTCTCTTTGAACAAACTGAGCTCCCAAAAATGACGAGGCTTATGTAAAGTAAAAGACATTATTGACCATTTCATTGCAACTAATAAAAATAAATAAATGAAAACTACTCAAATAGACTCAGTAACTGTTTCTTTATAAAATATTTGATTTTTTTTTTTGGACAAATTTTACTTCTGCATTATATCTTATATCTTGCCTAAAGTTACAGAAAGGAATATCGGAGAAAGATTGATATTTGAACTCAAAGGCCAGAGAAATGCAACCCTCCCTTTAAAGTCACACATTGCCAAAGCAACTGCCACTTAAAACTGGGTTAGTCAATATTAACATAAAACTTCAACTCAATAAATGACGTGAAAGCACACACACACAGCCTTCAAAACTACATAGAGGAATAGCTAGGGTTGTAGCTAAGATAGCAATGAAAATAACATAAAGACGTTAAAGGGAACCTACTATGCAAGATTTGTACTTTATGATGATTTTGGACGGTCAGTCCCCCTCCCCCCCCCTCCTCCTTCTTCTTGCATATAATTTCTTTATAAACCTTTCCTTCAGGTTCCTCCATTCAAGTTTTGGTTATTTCTGACAAAAAGTAGTAATTTGCTGAAGTAAAAGTATTGGCCTCCATTTAAGCAAAGAAGACATAAAAAATTTTGGTATTGGGTTAAAATCTGTCCAACACATTATGAAATTAATGACCATGATCAGACTGTGGTCTGAGATCACTTAAACGTTTAGTGTACTGTTGTAAAAATCAACGTTAGAAAAATGTTTAATAGTGAACGTAAGAGCAAGTAAGCTTGGATGTGTATATGAGTGTAATTGGAAGAAGAATGCTTTAATTTGCTAGGGAGCATAAAGATTGTGGTCTATGTTCCAGATTTGCCCTATTTCAGAATGATGGAATATTACAAACATTAGCAATTGGGACGAAACAACATTAACTCAAGTTGTGTGAAAAAGCAAAACTGTTACCCATCTATCAAACAGAAATGGAGTAAACTCTGCATCATCTTTGCCTGTTCATATCCTCTTTCTCAATTCTCTGTTTCTCAGCCATCTCTTCTTCTTGGCCATGCGTGGAGTCCAGCATAATATTTTTGTTTATATTTATCAGTTTCAGATAACGGTAGATGTCTTTGAACAGAAACTTTGCCATGCTTATACTTAGTTACATTGTAAGTACACCTCAGCTCTGCTCCTTGTAAGTCCACCCTGTACATCCTGGTGACATTGTGTGACTTCTAGTGCCTGAATAGTTTATAAACATTACATGACACCCCCATGACACCCAAACACACAGGCTAGAACAATATCTGTGGCACTGTTTCTACCACATTTCTCATCTGTAAGACCAGGTATATGATCATTGGATTTTTTTCCCAGCCCCTTCCAGAATGGACAGCTAGTGGACCATGAGGAGATGAAGTTAAATTTTAAAAAGTATATTTTAACAAACCTTCTCCAGAGTTGCTGTATATCCATTTAAGTATACTAAACTTTTAAGGCCATAAGATATTTATTTTATAAACTCTTTAAAAAACCGACTGAAACAACTAGTCTGACTGCAGTGTTTGTGCATTAGTGTTCTACATTAGAAACAGAAGAACATTTTTAATTACTCACTTGACTCCATGATATGTGAATACTGATATTGATAAATGCTTTTATAGATGTGTGAAAAGTAGTAGATAAAAAAGCAGTACTCTACATCAAAAGAAGCCAAACATGTTTTGTTTGACATCTTTTTTTTTTTTAAATAAACTTTGCCGCCCCCCCCCGTGTTCTGAACTCTTTTCATGTGTGTTTCTGCATTTCATGTAATTTTCCTGCTCTTCTCCCCTCAGCCATGGCCGAGTGTGTCCAACTTGGCAAAGGACTTCATTGACCGTGTGCTCACTGTGGACCCAAGTGAGAGGCTGACAGCAGGTCAGGCTCTCAAGCACCCCTGGATTGTTAGCATGGCTGCTTCATCTTCTATGAAGAACCTACAGCGGTGCATCTCTCAGAACCTGCTCAAGAGGGCATCGTCGCGCTGCCAAAGCACAAAGTCAGCACAGTCAACGCGCTCCAGCCGCTCAAGCAAGTCAGGCCGAGCACGACGTGTCCGAGAGAAGGAGCTGAGGGAGCTCAACCGGCGCTACCAGCAACAGTACAATGGCTGAAGAAAGGATCCTGCAGTCACACTGCACATGCTGGTACCAACATTCTGGGACTCACTAGACATGTGCCGATAATCCTTTTTTTTTATTTAATTTTTTTTACAACTATATTTTAGAGCATATTTCAGAGCAGGCCTCTTCACATGGGTCCTTCCTGTTCACCAGATGATAAATCAGTACAAGTTGAAAGTAAGTCACCAAACAACGGTGAATTGTTCTGCTCTGACTTTATAATAATGCATTTTTTATAATATCTCTACCATGTGATGATAGAAATTATGGGAAAAATTAAGCAATTATTTAGATATTAAAATATAACATCGGCACATGCCTAGGACCCACATGCTTTGAGCAGAGGAGGTAAAGTGGAGCAAGAGTGGTGTGTACTTAAGAGTCTGAAGGAAGAACTCTGAAGGAAAATACCCTCACTGACCACAGAGCCAATTGCAAAGAAGTATCTTTCCTGTTTTTCCAGTCCATCTCTGTGCTGGTGTTTTTCCTTTATGTTCATGTTATTTGTGTGTTTTTTTCCCTTATTTATTTATTGTAAATGTTTTCAATGTTATCTTGTCTATGGAGTTACTGTCTGATTAAGCCTTTTACCTGATTGTATCATCTGTTGAACAGAATTCTACATAATGAAGTTGCTGGAAGGACTACTAAATTTGTCTTCGCTGTTTTTAGACCTTCCTGATTTTTGCTGTGAATTATTTTTGTTAACCATTATAGTTAGTTGATTTATAGGGTGATATTGATGCTGTCCATTGATTCCCAATTATTAAAATAATTTAAAAGATGAAGGTTAAACTATGCCTTTCCGTTCTAAAGAAACCACTTGGTGACGTTATTTATGGTAATTCTTTATAATGAGTCCTCTTATGATAGTGTTTAAATAATCAAGTAATTCCTCTCACCTCATATTGATTTACAGATTGATCTGCAGTGTAATGTTAGTTGACAATATGTATTCGTCTTTAAATAAAATGAACACCTAGGCATTTGAGTTAATATACAGTACCTATGATTGTATGTCATGAGTTTCATTCAGTCTGAGACCTATTTTAGATGTGATCTTATTACTGTGAACAAATCAGTCAGCTCATTAAACCATTTCAAATATTTGGTTCTTAATCAGCTTTTGGAACATTTTTAGGTACATTGAATTCATCACAGTAAATGTCCATATTTTTATTACAAGGATCAATTTGGTATCTTGTCCTAATGTTGTAGTTTTCCTGCACTTGTAAACCTCTTCCCTATTACATTTATTAGTAAAAAAAATTATCTGTATTCATTTGGAAAATAAATGAGGTGGTTTTTATTTCTCTTTCCTCACTTAAATAGTCAAACACATTCATTTGAAGCATGTTAGTTATAAAGCTATTGAAAAATTACTATTTTGTAAGCATAATCAACTGCTATCACTTTAAACTATCATTGTGAATCAGCACAGTAAGTGATTAAACCAGTAAATTGTACTTCTTTTGGAAAAACCACTTTTATAATGTGTTTAAATAAAAATACGCTTTTTTTTCAGAAAGGAGAATTAGCAGTATTAATAATCTGAATTTACATCTGATGTATTAATAAAATTCATCCTTTGCAAAATTGTCCGATATGGGAATATGCTGCAAATAAATGGAAGAGTAACAAGTTCCTGGATTGCTCAATACGGACAGTATGTGGAGTTCAGTTGTATGTGTAAACCCAATTTTTTAAATGTTTGTTTTTTTGTGATTGATGAAGCTGATCCAACACCAGCTCTTGAAGGAAAAGTGTAAATACGTGTTTCATGCTGTTGTTTTTATAAAGATTAATGTTGGATCATGTTAAATGACTTTTTTCCCCAGAATAGTGAATTTTTTATTTTATTTTTTTTAATCAAATGTCTTGATTAAAGAGTTTCATGTAAACAGTTTTACAGGATTGTTCTGGTTGTGTTTTGTTTCCACTCTCCTCTTATTTTAGCAGCATCTCTGTTATGGACTGATGTCCCATTCAGGATCAATGCACACCTTACATCACAACATTAACTCTGTATTTAAGGTGGCCTTGCACCTCCAGGGTCCAGGTTCGATTCCCTTCTCTGGTCTGTTTGCATGTTCTCCCTGTGCGTGGTGGGTTTCCCCTGGGGTACTCTGGTTTCATCCCACAGTCCAAAGACATGTAGATTAGTCTTACTGGCGTTCCCAAGTTGCCTGTAGTGTGTGTGTGTGTGCGCGCCCTCCCTGGCACCATGTCCAGTGTGTATTCCGCCTCGTGCCCCAAGTCCCCCTGTGACCCTGTATAGATGTTAAAGCGGTATAGACAATGAGTGACCCCGTATCTGAGGGATGGGGGCGGGCGGTGTCACATCTTAGTTGCGCCATCCTGTGTTCATAACGCGAATCACATGTAGCTCGCTTTTCTACTAAATTTTTTAAATTAAAATTATTATTAAGTTATTCTTATACAGGGCTGTTGTAGTCAGTTTTTTTTTTGTTATCTAATTAGTAGTTAGTATTTGGTTGAACTAAAACCAAGAAAAATAAATAATAGCGAATATAATTGTCCTTTATTATTCTTAACAGGAGCAGTGCTAGGTGTGACGCGCTTTTACTCCGCCTCTAGACACACCTCTGATTGGCTAAAAGCTGCGTCTCTCAGCGCTTTACCCTGCGTATCTGTCGGTGATTGGCTGTCTCGTCCCCTCACTCTCAGATTCCTGTAGCTAAGCAAGCAGCAGCGATAAGCCTACTATGTTTGTTAGCCAGCTGGAGCTAAACACACCGCCTAACAAAGCACTGCTTTACACGGGATTTATTAAATCGGATTACGTGTTACAGGAGCATGACATGAATATTTTTCTAATGTGAAAAGTGAGTAACCTTTTATGAGGTCTTTTAGGGAATCATGGTTCAAACAGACGCTGTTTGTTAGCTAGTTTGGGCAGCATGTGTATAAAAAAACATGCACGCATGTTTTTTTATGTTCAGTGTGTTTACTAATTTGAAGCAATAATCAGTCACAGTTTAATATATGGTTAGAGACGGATCCCGTTTTATTCAGCATTTATTACTGCAGTGTAAGAAACAGAAGCTAGAAAGATAACTTTTCTGTGTAAGTTGGAGGAGCAGCATGCTAGCTCATTAGCTCCAACTATTTTCCTACCTACATTATTTTGTTTACTGTAAACAGATAATAGTAATATAGTTTAATTCTCAGACTACTAATCGTTATATAAGCTTTCACGGAAATGTCTTCACAGTAGTAATTAGTAGTGGCTAGTAGTAGTCATGCTGCAGGCTGCTAGCTAACCCAGGCTGTTTGTTTTAGAGCACAGACACAAAGGGATATGGTTTAACTTTATTCTGATGCAAGGAGAATCACATGAGAGGCATTTTGTCTTCAGTTTAGCTTACAACCTTCAGTCACTTCTCTGCATAGTTTCTGTTGTGTCTGGTTGCTTATGTTGAACATCAAGTTGTGTTCGAGTCGTATCCAATGTGTCTGTTTACACACACACACACACACACACACACACACACACACACACACACAGTGCTGCATTTGGTTTCACAAAGTCTTCCTGGGAATTTTACAGATTGTTTTGCAGTCATCTCTATTAGCAAATACAAGGCCATCTCCTGCACACATTGTGGCCTGGGCTTTCATTTCAGGATGTCAGGCAGACTACAATAGACTTATATAACGTATGACAGCACAAGGAGGAAAAAAAAATCCTTTGTGAACAATTAACTTTGCAATCATTCACTGCTGAGCAAGATGGCTCCTAAAGATCACTTTCTTGGCACCACATATTGTTGGTCTTTAGGTTATTCCCTTTAATGGGTTGCCACAGTGGACCATACGAATCACATAAAGCGTGGCAGAGGTTTTACGCCAGATGCCTTTCCTGACGCAACTGACACATTTTATACGAGGCTTGAGCATTGGGTGGGAATTGACCCCACACCTTTTGTATGGCAGGCGAGAAACCTACCACAGAGCTACCAGTGCCCTGTGGCTGGCATCACATAGAAACCATAAAATGCCTATAGAGATTCTTCCCTAGACAACCATGGGCCTGCTGTTGATATGAAAACACATCACATTTTCATTTCATAGTTGAAATAGTAGTTGATATCCTTCTCCTTTATACTTGAAAACTAGAAAGAATTCAGGAATGTCTCTGATGCTCATACTCATAAGATGCTCAGATGTTCCTGTTTACACAATTGCACCTTTTGACCACATAGTATACAGTTGTGGGTATTCTTTATGATCGGGATGGGCTTCCTGGTTTCTGTTAGGGTTTCTTCCTCATATAGCCTGGAAGAGGTTTTTTTCATTTGTTGTTGCCAAAATTGACTCTGACTCACTCATTAGGGATAGAGTTCCAAATTTATACAGTACCTGTAAGTGTTTTTTTTTTCATTTATTTTATTTCTTTATTGTTTAAAAATCTGTAGTCAACAAAATGTATTATAGTTAGAATGTGTTTTATATTTTAAATTCTTCAAAGTCGCCACCTTTTGCTTTGATTACAGCTTTGCACATTCTTGGCATTTTCTCAGTCAGCCTCATGAGGTAGTCATCTGGAATGGTCTTCCAACAGTCTTCAAGGAGTTCATAGAGGTGTTGAGTATTTGTTGGCTGCTTTTCCTTCACTGTCCAGTATAACTTATCCCAAACCATCTCAATTGGATTTTTTATGAGTGATAGTGGAGGCCAGGTCATCTAAGGCAGTACTCCATCAAGCTCATTGTCCTGTTGAAAAACAAATGGAATGGCATATAATTTCAAAATGCTGTGTTAGCCATTCTGGTTAAGTGTGCCCAATTTTGACTAAATCACCAACAGTGTCACCAGCAAAGTACCTCCCACTGTACCCCCCACCTTCTTCTTCTCCTCCATGCTCCACTGTGGGAACCAAAATCCACATTTAGACTCCTCAGACAAAGCACAGTTTTCACTGATCTAATGTCCATTCCTTGTGTTTCTTGGCCCAATCAAGTCTTAAAGTGATGATTTCTTTCCAGCTGTTCTACCATGGAGGCCTGAATGTTGAAATGTCTGCCGCTTGAACTTTGGGAAGCATTTATGTAGGCTCTAATCTGAGCTGCTGTAAATCTGCAGATTCTGAGGCTGGTCATTTTTAATAAACTTATTCTCTGCAGTAAATGTAGCTCTTGGTCTTGCTTTTCTGTGACGATCCTTGTGAGAGCCAGATTCATAATAGCTTTTAATGGTTTAAGCAACCGCACTTGGGGATCAATTCAAAGTTCTTGAGATTTTTTTAATTGACTGACCTTCATAAAGATGGACTCTCTTTTCTGTATTGTACCTGAGGGTTTGTAACCATGATTTAGATTTGTACACTAGTCATAGTACAGTACAATTGTCATAGTAGCACTAATGGCAATATTTACTCTGTATATACCCTTCCACTGCACAAGACAACTGAGGGTTTAAGGCACATCAAGAAGGCACAAACAGAAATGTCACAAATTAACTTGACAAGGCACATCTGTGAATTGGAAACCATTCTCGATGAAGACCTTGTGAATCTGATGAGAGAATGCCAAGCTGTCATCAAAGCTAAATGTAGCTGGGTTACTATACAGTTCCATATGTGTACTTTCATAGTTTGGATATTTTCATTATTAAATGTACATTGTTAAAAAGAATAAAAAATAAAGGAACCCCCCCCACCCCCCAGCTAACAGTGAAACCTGACAGTACTACTAAATGTTTTGATATATTGTTGAAGTTTTTTGTACAAATGTAACTGCCAGCAATGTCCCCCCATGAGCATTGCAGAGACTTTTCAGTAAGAGAGACATGAGTATATAATGACATTGTTGTAAGCCATACTTATTTCTACTTGGCAGTTAGTTGATTTGTAGTGGATTTGCAGTCAAATCTGATACATACTGTTGTGTTATCTGTTGATTTAACTGTAGAAGCTTTTATTGGTTTATAAGCTTTTATCACACTGTTTTATTTCAGACAATTTTCCATTTCTGTTCTAAATTATATTTTTTTATTATGTTTTTGTAGGAGTAGAAGAGTCGCTTATAGTTTTGGAGCCGAGATCCAGATTTTACATCTTTTTTTATATATATATTTATTTTTTTCTGCTTTAAGATTCTCTCCGTGTGTGGAACAATGGCACCTCTGATTCAGTCTGTGCAGTGTCACTGATCATCTCAACTGGGATTTAAAAATGGAGAGAAAACGCCGAAAGAAATGAAAGAATAAGCCACGAATTACCCAGGCTTTTCTGAGTTCTGGATCTAAAGCAGCCCACAGTCTTCTGCTCTGTTTCATCACTTTCTGTTTAATCCAGTTACATTTATACAGTGATTTATGAGGCACAGAAACTTTTAAACTCCTTTGAATTGTTATGAACTGAACACGGAGTGTGGACACCATGACACTAACATCAGTGTCGCTCCTCATGGTCGTAGCCCTGCTGGCGGGGTACGCACCCCTGGCTGGCACTGAGGAAGAGCGAACAACCTTCAGCTCTTCTTTTTCCTCGGACGGGCTCTCGAGCTCCAACTGCTCTCAGCTTACTCTCAAACTAGACTTCTCCTCCAAAGTGGTGGAGCATGGTAGGTGGAGTCAGTCTCTCTTCTCCTTTTGTTTAATACACTGTTTCTTTTCAGTGATCCAATTATTAATATACAAGTTAAATTCAAATCCATCCAAGATTCAGACACAATTTAGAGATGATCAGAAGTTAGACATGTTAAAGTTACTTCAACTGTTTCCAGGAGCATGTGTTTTAAAATTATTCTCCAAATGACCGCCAGCAACATTGAGTCGGTAATGTCACTTTTGTGGCCACATAACCAAAGGCCCACCTTATCAGCATGTCCATAACTAGATTATTTATTGATTCTTGTTTAGTTATTGAGTTTTAGATAAACATCTTTCAGTTTTAAATGACATGTCATATAAAGCTATGATTAGTTAAAAATAACCATAACAACCTTTTATGTTGGTCAATAATTTTCACAAGTTTTCAAGTTTAAAAATATACTTTAGCTACACATCATGGACCCAGAGCCCACTTTGAGAACCATTTATATAAAAATTTATTTAGTGCAACTTGCATATACCACAAAAGTAGTTTTCTCTACATCCTCCTGCTGTTCATTAATAAATATCTGGATGCAAGAGGTTAAGCATATACAAGACAACATGGCATAAACTTGTTTAGAAAGCATAACAGCCTAGAGACACTCTCTCTATGTTGTGATGGAAATGCACTTTACACTTTTTAATGATGCCGCATATGGCTAGAAACTTTGTAAGAAGCTGAAAAACACACCCTTTAAATCAAAGCTCATACTCAGGAACTCTGGGTAGTCTTCTGAGCTACAAATTCCTCAGCGTTAAAGGAGTGACATCAAACATGTGTGGTCTTAACTTATCCTATACATGTACTTGCTTTAGATTAGCAGACCTGCCTGCTTGTACAATTCTTTCAGACAGTGTATGATTATCTCTGGTCAATTTTTTAGTTACTAATAAAAACTTTGATTGGATGATTGGATTACTTTTGTCTGCCAAATACTGTAAAAGTACTAGAGTGTGAAAATACAAGCACTATTTATATTTTTGTGGATCACTTCTCTAACACTTCTCTGTCATGATGGAAAAACACAAGGTTCCGCCATACTGATATTGGATGTAATGCATATGTATAGTGGACCTATCCATCACAGCAGTTCAGGAAGTGGCGCTTTAAAAGCTGTGAGTTATATTGCCAGATCTGACTACTTCTCATCATCATGGGATGGTTACATTTATTATTTATTAATAAACATTTATTATATGCTTCATTAGAGAAGAAAAGATTCACTGTGACAAAGGCTTCGTACAAAATTGGTCTTGTTTTAAGCTTTGTAATGTTGGAATTAGTGCTCATTAAAATTGTCTTAAAGAGCATTCCATAGACAAAAACACACAAATCCACTGTGTACTCAGTGTTAAAGGCTTTACCGCACCCTCTTCAAGCAAAGCCGGGAGAAAAATGCAACCAGGATGACCAAAAATATTGTAAAATAAAGACGTGCTGTAGCATCCCACACATCAATTAATGCCTAATTGGACTGGATTTATATGACTTGGTGGCTATCTGCATTGCATGGAAAGAATTATATCAGTGTGATTTGGAAACTCTGATTTATATTATCCATCACTTCTTGAATTGGAATCAATAATAAGTATCAGTTTTACTAGACATGTATGGAACAGGAAGAGAAAAGTGTCAATTTATTAAACATTGACATGTAGTGTGATATTTGCAATAGAGAGAAGCATGACGATATAAATATCATGATATGCTAGTGAAGGTAGTATGAAATATGATTCAAGTATGGAACAGGATAACTATTCAGGAGAAACCTGTTTGTTGTTGGTGTGTCTGGATGAAGGCTTGAGGAAAGCTTATGTAAGTCACTTATGTTTGAATGATGGAATGACAGACTGGCAGGTCTGGATTAGTCTATAATATATTTATAGCTTGTTCAATCGATAACGTTGATAGAAAAATCACATAACCTACAAAAGTTAGCGGATTATGTTGGTGCTGAACATAGATGAGCATTTTTTTAAAATCTTTGTAGCTCAGTATAAGAGGTTGAAAATGACCTCATTCCAAGCCACAACTTTTCACTTCCAAGAAAAATTTAATGCATTACAGGAAAAGTGCCCAGACACACAATCAAGTACATGACCTTAATTAAAATGTTTATCTAAATCCTCACACTTCTCTTCACACTTCTGATATTGTCCTTTTTCAAAGGAAGCTCCTCCTTGTAAAGCAACAGTGTAGCGTGATTTTTTTTCACCCCCCTCCTGTTCTAATCAGTGCACTGTACAATGTTACAGATTAAACAGCCAAATACTTTCGGCTAGTGTTACTTATTTAAAGTTAAGAAATGTTGCTTTTGTTTCAGTAAAAGAGGCCACTTTTGATCTTGATGTCATTTGATAAACTTGGGGTTGAGAAGACCATCCTGAGTTCACGGATAAGAAATTGAAGTTGAGAGGGAGTTTTCTTTGGTGAATGCAGCATAAAAACATAAGTGAAAGTGGTTAAAATCTTTAAAGGATTATGTAGCTCTGTAACAATGCAACATATTCGGGCAAAAAACATTTACTGCTATAAGCTTATATAATATGAACAATGTCCATGTAAGACTTCAACTGGCATTTGGGTTTTGCCAAGAGATTTAACCAATTCTGAGCCGATTGCACACTCGCGCCCCAGTAGTGCAACAGAAACACAGTTTTGCTGTCATTCGAAGATTTCATTTTCAGCTGGATTTTCTTTGTACAGAAAAGCTCTGTCCAGTAATCTGAAGAAAGGACTATAATATAAAGGTTATGTAGTAGTCCATGTTTCATTTTAAATGTATAATGAGTTTTTCATTAAAATGCTGTCAGTTATAATTCTTAGAAAAAAAATTTAATCAGAATTGGCCAAAATTAATATCAGAAGGTCAAGAAAGTTGCAGTCGGCAATTTTTTTTTAATGTTGCATCTCACTTATCACTATTCCTCAAAATTACTAAAATTATCTTGTTTCAGCGTGCAGTACAAGCTACCATTAGCAACATTAGCCTCATGTTGTACGAACAGGCTTAACTAACAATAGCTTCAGGATCTAAAGTTGAGTAACAGATAGACAAAACAGATCCTCACTTGAGCTTTAGTATTTTCACATAACCAGTTCAGAATTGTCCTTTGTTGAGAAATCAGCTCCATGTGAATCGTTTAACACAGATGTTGCTATAACTATCTTAATAGTCTAATTTAAAATGTGTCCTGTTCTGTTCCTTTTGTAAGGGAAATGGTGCCTTCAGGGCAGAGCTGTGAGCTGGCGGAGAATCTTACCAGCTTTTTTTCCCCCTCAGGGATGTTGTGGGAATATTACATCAAGAATAACACACAAATCTATGTTGATCTTAAATTATGAAAAGCGCTTCCACTTCAGAGTTCCCATTTGGTGCTTGCAATCTATGGTTTATTTCCAAAACTTTCTGCATTCATCTTAAAATAAAATTGTATTTTTGTACAAATAGTAAACTGATAACATGGTAACTGGTTACAGTTTCCAAGTCCTTATAAAGAACCATCGCTTATAAACTGCTTCAGTCTAAATGAAATAATGGGTTTCTGTCGTGTGTTGTTGCTTTGCCGATGTTACATTATAACATTATGGACCACTCTGACAACACACTTTATTATTGATTAGTAATATGTGTGATGGTTTAAAAACATCCCTGGGTTAGATTGTTTTCCTGGGAAAAATCTCTTATTTTATTGCATGATCTAAATAAACTGTCAGGTTATTTCTGGTGTAGTATGACTGCAGATCAATCCCTGCTATCCGTTTTCACCCAAATGAGGATGGGTTCCCTGCTGAGTCTGGTTCCTCTAAAGGTTTCTTCCTACTGCCATCTCAGGGACTTTTTCCTTGCCACTGTCCTCGTCGTCCTCGGCTTGCTCATCAGGGGCAATCTTATCATTTTGATTCATACACATTCACATTTTATACAAACTTAAATAATTCTTTTAATTGTGTAAAGCTGCTTTGCGACAATGTCAATTTTTAAAAGCGCTTTACAAATAAAATTTAATTGAACTAGAACAATGGTTTAATGTGTTTTGGGGATCTCTGTTCTTTGGATATTGTCTGCAGTCCTGGTGTGAACGTTTAGTGGCCTTCGGCTCCATGTGCTGAAATGACCAGTGTTGTGTGCGTGCCTGAGGGCCAGAGCATAACATTATCTTTATAGTGACATTAAGGCTGGCCTATGAATGTGAGCTTTGTGCCAACCACCAAAAGTTGTATTCATTCACTTCTCCTCTTTAACCTGTTGAACCAGGCAATCCTGGTGGAGTCACATGGTTTGTGTTTCTTTCTAAACATTGATGGTAGAAATATGACGCGTGATGTAGTCTTTTATGAATATGCAGGTGAAAAACATTGAACTGTATTGATTCAACATTTGGAACCAACTTCTTATAATTAAAAGCATTTCCCCTACATTTTTTGGAACATGACTTCTCACAATGATTTATCATCTCAATTTTAAAGAGATTAAATTAAATGCAATATTTTTATTTGAAAACAAACCACTTCCTGCTGTATAGAATAGATGTACAGTTGTTTTGGGTATGGCTTTTTCAAAAGTGACATAAAGTCAAGGATCGCTATTTAACCCCATTCTGTTGGACTGGAGTATTTCCAATGTTAAACTTTCTGGAAATGGTCTACTTTCCAACATTAAATGAGAGCCAGGAAACTTGGTCACTTCTGAACGTTTTAAAAATGCCTCCTGTTTAGTGAGTTGCATAAACACGTCTAGTGGAAGATTCAGGGTGTTTCTGAGAACCCAGTCAGACATGCCCATGCTAGTTTCAGTAGAACCATGTGCTTGTAGTTTGCTATAAACACTGACAACAAAAAAGCTTGCTATTTAATCTCTGCCTGAGGGCTGAATGTTTGACTTTTTTTATTGCTAATTTAGTATAGCATGTGATTTGCAGGAGCTGTTGTTTCAATAATATTTTTATTACTTTGTGATCTCTTAATTTTTTACAATTGAAAACTAGTCACTGTTTAAACATGACGATCACTGATGCTAACTTCAAAAGATAAAGGTACAAACCAAATTCATCATACAGTGCCACATCGTATGACACAAGCTCTGAAAGATAACAGATCTAAAAGTGCTTAGCTAAAGACATATTCCTGCTTTACACAATAGTAAAGGAAGGTGTGTTCACTTCTAGATGTGTTGCATAAGCACCTCAGTTTCAGTTAATTTTGGTCAAATCCACAGATTATAAACTTTTTTTTTTTTTTTTTTTTAGTAAATGTTCCAAGCTGACATGATTGAAGATTGCATTGAATTTAGAGATTTTTCAAGTTATTAGTGTAACTACTTTTTATATGAGGATTTTTAGAAGGTGCATTTGGCAGAGGTCTTTTTATTTATTTATTTTTATTATAACCTTGTGCCATCTATCCATCCATCAATCCATATGTACACACTGCATAGAAAGCTATTGAGCACAGTCTTCATAAATTGTTCACTTTTATTTAGAATAGCTTATACTGTATCTGGCACATTGCTCGAATTAAAGACAAAATAGATTTAATAATTAACTTTAATCATTTTTTATCACTTTGTTAGCTCTGTTGTGTCAGCATGTCTGTAATCAATATGCAGAGAGCTGGGCATTGCTCATAGTGAGTTTAGAATTGATACGACTAAAATAATTACACCATTTGTAATCTCAATCACTATTTTACATATTAAATTAGATTTACAGTCAGATATTTTACCCAAAATGGAAAAACACAGGTTGGCCCTTGTTTAAGGCTTTCTTCAGTGCCTTTGTTGTTTAGTCAGCAAACTGTGTATTTAAAAACTCTTTAAATTTACCTAAATAAAATTCATACAATGGTCCATGTTAATGAATGAACTAACACGGACACAATTTGCAGTTAGATTTTTAAATATTTAAATCCCTGAATAAAATCAAACTGTGCTCTCGCCCGAGCTCAGGATTGAACCTGAGTTCATAGAATAATCAATACGGCTGCAGGATTTGATTAAAAAAAGCAATCACATTGCAATTGTGTTTAAACATGTTGTAACTGCATTATAAACTGTGATATGTAACTATTAAATGTACCATTTAGTGTTCAAATGTAGTTATCTAGGCCAATGACAAATAATAGCACTAAAAGTGATGTCATTAAAATTATGTTTGCCAATATTTATTTAGCATATCAAAAATTGTTTTAAAACATAAACAACTTTTTTACATTACTGATAAGGCTGCCCAATTCTTGCCAAAATGTGAGAGGACAATTTTCTCCATGTGATTCTCTTACACAAGTCCATTTTTTTTCAACCAACAAAACATTTATTGCACTCAATTAAAAAAAAAAAATAAATAAAAATAAGGTGAACGTCACTGTGTTTAGAAGGTAAAGTATTTTGAAGCCCAAGAACTAATGTTTAATTGGCTGTGTTGTGCTACATTGAAATCCATAGGTTTTGTTTCATTATGCTGCTAAGAGACTAGATCACACTTCATGCAAATGCATCAAACTTTGCGATTATGTTTAAACTATTGTACTCTGAATGTTTTAATTAGCTGAAAATGGGAACCTAAGGCACTAACAAGGCATTGTTTTTTGTTGCTGTATTGATGGTACAGGGTGGCCCAAATGCAATCGTCTTTCTGTGTGGAGGAAGAATGATTTTAAACTTTTAATCTGTATTTAAAGCTTAATGAAACTTTAAGTCCCAATTACTCAGACACCCACTTTGTACCAGCATGACGATTCTGTTTTGCTCCACAGGAATGCTGAGCATGTTAAAGTGGGGCGTACATGTTTGTTAGCATGTTTGTGCATTTTTATAGTTGTGATGCACAGTGAGTAGGGTTATGGGTAATTGTGCATACAATTGAGCACTGACAGCTGGGTGTGCACACCTCCAAAATCTTAACAGCATTTCATGTGGCTTAACAGTGATGTGTCACCTAGCCTTCAGGCAATCACTTATTGAGGTGGAATGGTGTGTTCATTTACACACCCTGAAATCTTATATTGTCAGTAGTATGATGTAATGTGTCTGCAGACCTGCGAGGGCATATCTAAACATCTTTGAATTTTATTTTGTATTAAGCAAATCTAAAAGATCCTCAACTGTTCAGTCAAATCTAATATCATAGGTGCATTGTCAGTGATTTAAATCATGGATGTAAGTATCACTGACATGCTGCTTCTCCATTTCTTAGTTTTTATTTTCTGCTCCAAAGAGGGCACATTTAAGTTTTCACAGTATACATGTTTGATTCCATGCAAACTGTACACACCCCTTTTTTACAAAATCACCTTTATGTAAGTTGTGATTGTAAGTCATTGTTGTAGAGTATGAGGTTGCACAAGTTTGTTACATACCTTATCACGTGTTCAGTCTTTACCAGTGCTAAATCCCTAGAAATGTTTCTAATGCATCATTTAAAACATGGTCTATTTTATTATTTAGCTATTTATTTATTTATTTTTACAAATTTCTGAACAATTGGTTAATGTTTGTATTTTTTTGGAGTAAGATAATAAAGTGATGAAATAATGTGAAGCCTACAGAGACCAACAACATTTTTTACCAAAATATTTTTTTGATAACACATCCTAAAGTCTCTTACATTTGTCAGTGCTTGCAGTTGTGGTCAAAAGTTTACATGGTGGTAGCATCATGCTTTGGGGCTGTTTTTCTGCACATGGAATTAGGGCATTGCACATGGTAAATGGAATAAAGTCTACCTCAAAAGCCTTCTTTTTCCCCCTCAAAATTCCAGAAGACTAAAACCATGACAGAATTAAGTCTTCTATCTGGACACTAACCCCAAACACGCATCAAAGCTGGGTGTGGAAGAGATAAAGAAGGCTAACTTTAAACTTCTTGAGCCTCGACCCTATTAAAAATTTGTGAAGTGTGCTTAAATTTGTGTGTTTGCTATGAACACAACATATTTATTTAAACACAGTTAAATGAAAAAGCTTGTTGATGACCTAAAGTGTCTGCTCAACTTGGAGCTTGTCAAAGGACTAAATATTAGATGTGTTGTATATACATTAATGATTTAGACCATGCATTGAATGCAGGTAAATGTGGGCATCTAGTTGTTGGAATTTTCTTCTGTTGAAGATGTATGTTGTCCAATCATTATTTCCCAGAAAAATACCACCATAAAAAAAGTATTGTAAATCTAAAGTTGCCAAGACCTGGGGAAATTCTGACCACAGCTGTATCATTTTGTCAGTGTAGGAGGAAATAGAGAGTGGCTGTAAGGAAATTATAGACGGAAAAGCAGATTACTCTGTATTCTGGAAAAATGACCAGTAAGTGAGCTGTCCAGGTGTACAAAGTGAATACCTGTAAAACAAAAAGAGGAGTGGTGAGCAAAAGAAGCTAAAGCCGAATGCAGATTTTGTGATTTGCTATTAAATAATAGCAGGAAAGATGCAGTTTATCATTAGGAGTGATCTGTTTCTGTAATGTTGAACATTGGAGGTAAATTGACAACTTTTTAAAACTGATTGACATGCACGTGAGTTGCAAGGCTTTAATTTAAAGTTATTCATTTTGTAGTTGAATGGAAAGAAGTTCTGTTTTGTACAGCTGTTCGGTTTTTTAGTTCTCAGATGGAAATTATTTGAAACAGTTCTGTCCAGTTTAATTTAGATAAATTAAACACCTGCATGCAATTGTGGCCACTGACTGCGTAGTTTACAGCATCAACTTGATCCTCTTTTAATTCCTTACAGCTTAGTGTAGTGAAATCCTCCATTCAGGGGAAATTGCATCCAGAAGTGATTTGTGTTCCTTGCAACCAAAAAGGAATTATTCCAGTCATAAATTACAACAAATGCATTTTCGTTTCAGTAATTCAATAGAGGAATAAAGTGATTCAGATGAAACCCCATATTATTTTGAATATACTGTATATTTCAGACTCTCTCTCTCTTTCTCTTTTTTTCTCTTTTTCCAGAGTATATAGTAGCATTTAATGGGTACTTCACAGCGAAGGCACGTAGTCACTTCATCAGCAGTGCCATGCAGAATGCTAAGGCAGTGAACTGGAGAATTGTGAGGCGTGAAAACCCGGCCAGTGACTACCCTAGCGACTTTGAGGTGGTGCAAATTCGACAGGATGCACGCAGCAGTCTCCTCACGCTGCAGGACCACCCCTACATCAAGAGAGTAACCCCTCAGCGCAAGGTTTTCCGTACACTCAAACTGCTCAACGGTATGTTCAGGTCTACATTACTCTGTCTATTTAAGATGCACACCATCTCACCTGTCATCACACCATATCAGACTAAACACTACTCGTATGTCTGTATGTACACTGACATGGCCAATAATGCACTTGTAGTTAAATAGTGAGTATGGGCTGTGGTGATCTTTCCTTTTTGCTTTTTACCAGAAAGCAGCTTGTATCCTGTATGTAGTTTGATAGACATTGAATACGAAGAGTAAAAATGAATCTGTCCAAGGAACTCTACATTATGTCATGGCTGGTTTCCCATTACATAGTCAATCAGTCTGAAGTGTGCTCCCACACACATCCCACTTTCCTTATCAAACATAGCAGGCTCGTTCAGTAAGAACATGCTGAAGAAATGATTAATTGGCTGCCAGTCAGACATGGTAGGTGTTTGAATAGCATCTAAGTAGGGCTAATCAGAGTCGCCTTGTATATAAAGCAGCAATTATCATAAAACCTCACATGGGCCTTGTCTGTGAGAGCCAGCATGGGTGAAAATTTTAATTATAGTTTGCGAAGGAGTACTTGGGGCAAGCAGTAAAAAAAAATCTTCATTAGAGGCCCTTGAAATGATTATTGTGACAGTTCGTTTTATTATGCCTACCCTCCATCTCTAGATTAGATCGCTGCATAAATAAAGCTTTACCACTCCATGACCTGATTTTGCATGACCTTCACATTGTTCCTCAAAAAGGATGAATAATTATCTTACAATTTAATGCTGGCTTATAGTGCTTTGTGAAGCAGCCATGGTTAGGGAAATGCAGCACTTCAGCATAGTGATCAGATGATTGATAAAACTGTATAGACATCTGTTTAATTCGGTGTCTAACCTTTTAACTGTTTATTAAATTGATTGTGATTTGTTTGTTTTTTGACCTACACTCAAAAAGTATTTTATTAGGAACACCTGTCCACCTACTCAGTCATGCAATTATCTAATCAGACGATTGTCTGACAGCAGAGCATCGTGATTATCATGGCCAGAAGCTCCAGAGAATCCCATCGACTACCAGATTGGAGGCGGCTGGAAATGTGATCTCAGGGATTTTGACTGTAGCCTGATCGATGCCAGAAAACCTGGTTTCAGTATTTCAATAGCTGCTAATCTCCTGAGATTTTAAAACACAAGTTTCTACAGTTTACTTACAAAATAATAATAATAATAAGCCAGCGTACACCAGTTCTGTCAATTGAATGCTGATAACAGAGGTCAATAGAGAGGTCAGGCAGCTTAGAGAGGACAATTGTGGTGGTCAGAAAAGCATCTCAGAATGCATGAACACATTGAAGTGGATGTGCTACAACTTTGAGCTTTTACTTCTGTCACCCAAGAACAGAAAACTGAGTCACCAGATCACCAAACCTGGACAGTTAACGACGAGAAAAATGTACTGTCAAAATATGATGCACAGATTATAAATTCATGGACCCAGCTAGCCTTGTGTCACAATGCTTGAATGGTAGAGATGGTGCAATCATGTAAAAATATTTCTTTGACATAAATTTTGCATGTTAATACCAATCAGTCATTGCTTGAATGCCACAGTCTTTGTGTATTGTTGCTGACCATGTGCATTCTTTCATGGCTGCAATCTAACCATCTTCTAATGGATACCTCCAGCAACATAATGCACCATGCCACAAAGCAAGTGTCATTGCAAACTGGTTTTACCCTGATGTATGTAAAGTGTTTAATGAAATGCTTTGAGAGCACATTTGTGTGTTGGAACAATCAGTTATGGAAAAAAACATGTACAGTATTTATACAAAGATTCTATCCGTATTTCTCTCTCAATGTGTGCTCAGGGAATCAATAATAGCTTAAGCCTGAAATTTGTAATTGAATTTTTAAATCTAATTATTTTTTAAGCAGCGTAAACAAGGCACTAGGTAATCATTTCTACATTGGCCACCAAGATGATTTTGAATGAAAATTTTCCGATACAAATGAAAATTGTCTCCTACTACTGTTTCTTTTGGCTCAGTTGGAGGTGATGGCGGCTCCCCCTGTAACGACACACGCTGGACACAGAAGTGGCAGTCATGGCAGTCATCACGGCCTCTGAGGCGGAATAGTCTGTCTCTGGGCTCTGGGTTCTGGCACGCTACAGGTCGCCATTCAAGCCGTCGCCTACTGAGGGCCATTCCTCGCCATGTGGCCCAAATTCTACAGGCTGATGTGCTGTGGCAGATGGGCCACACAGGTGCGTGTATTATTATCCTTACTTTGTAAGGCTTATGCAAATGCATTTTCAGTTTAACATTTCATATATGAAACTGACACTTTCCTCCAGATTAGCGGTGTCACACAGGCAACGTGTACATCACTGCTGAACATCCAATTTAATTTAGGACATATTAACTTGTAGAATGTAATGCATTTTTATGTTACACTGTATTTGTATAATAATGTATAAAGCTAATGATGGTAATCTAAATAAGTGAAATGCACTCCATGTTCCTGCGTCCCTCTGAATTAAATATGATTAATGGCTTCTTTGTAGGCTCAGGAGTCAAAGTGGCTGTATTTGACACTGGACTTAGTGAAAAGCACCCACATTTTAAGAATGTTAAAGAGAGGACCAACTGGACTAATGAGAAGACACTGGATGATGGTAAAACCTCAATATATTTTATTATTTAAAGGGCAAGCAGGCTACGTTTCAGCATTTCTTTTGGTGAATGTCTATCAGTATGTTACATTGGCACCCAAGTTATTTAGTGAACATTTATTTTAAAAAATTGTGTTCATAGGTTTGGGCCACGGCACCTTTGTAGCCGGAGTTATAGCCAGCATGAGGGAGTGTCAGGGCTTTGCTCCTGACTCTGAGTTGCACATTTTCAGAGTCTTCACCAACAGTCAGGTACATCCTTTTGCATAATTTAAATAATTATGTATATTTAGTATGGTTTGCAAAATATTTTGCTGTTTCACCCTAGAATCGTCACTACTTGGTCTACAAAAAGATTAATATTGATTTTGTTCTTAAGTGGACATATTGTGAATGTGGTTGAAAGATGTTTAATTTTAAGCCTCTCCACATTCATCTTTGTATTTTTGAAAAGTGCTTAGTGTGATAGTCTTCAGATATAGTCATTTATACAGTTCATAATATTTGTCTTAGGTGTCTTACACTTCTTGGTTCCTGGATGCCTTCAACTATGCCATCCTAAAGAAGATCAATGTCTTGAACCTCAGCATTGGTGGGCCAGACTTCATGGACCATCCATTTGTGGATAAGGTACTCATGCTCTCTCTTATTATCATTGCTGATGTCAATGTACACAAAAAAAAAACACTTGAAGTAAATTAATTTGATTCAGTCTTAGTACCCAGTATTTGGGTCTGTGTAGAAATTTTACCCATCACTGGTTTAAAATTCACTGGGTAACCAAAAGCACCCAGTTGAGTTGTCTTACTTCCTATCTTTCCTCTTCAGCATGCTTCATTTTACAGAATATAATGGAAATTTTATTAGTTTATTTACTAGTAATTATTAGTAATTTACTAGTTGATCAATGAAACCAATTTTGACCCAGAGTTAGTCTTTTTTTTTCTTGATGCACATGATGAATTAGAATCTTTTTGTTTAAAATTTTACACACAAGATGCGTTTTATCTTAAAATTGCAAATTTATTTTAGTTGTGCAAAATAAAGTGCATGGCATACTCTGAACAATTTATCATATGTTTTTTTTTATGTATTTAAAATATGTATGATCATAAAATATAATTATTAAGTAGAGTAAACCTTCATTTATGTATTAAATATACCCTGAATGCCAAAACAACTGAATTTAAGGATGTTCTCAAAAATGTAGTGGTAGGATATTCTCTACCAGGTATCTAACACACCACCATCTACAAGAATTTCCATACTGAGGAACACTGCTTGTGGTACCAGTCAAACTTTGAACACTTTTTTAAAACTAACATTAGGTAATTAAGTAACATCAATAACAACAGTCTGTTGTTATATTAAGTAAAAAGTCTTATCCGTTATGGAACAGTTCTTGCAAGAACAGTGTTGTCAGGAAAGCAAGACCAAAACCTACCTATGCTGGAGAGGAGACTTTCATTTAGAGTTACCAGTCTCAAAAAGCACCAGTTAACAGCACCTCGGGTTAGAGCTATTATGATGGATTTACAGAGCATAAGTAGCAGATACATCAAAGGTGATTATTACATATTTTGGATGCCTTCAGCACTGTTTTACAATGTAGAAAGAAATAACAATCAGACAAGACCATGAAATTAGGTAGTGTGTCCAAACTTTTTACTGGTAGTTTGAACACTTTTAAAGTTCACTTCTACTGCCCCTGAGCATAGACTGCTGCTTCAAGGCTTCTCAATTTTCAACAATAATCACCACAGAGTAGTTGTTTTTAACAACCAGCAGCAGGGCAAAGAATTTAGACTTTACATTTGGGAGGGGCTTTCTCCAAGTATTGTGACTTTAAAACATAGGTTCTGTTTGCCTGCTGTGCCTCGTGTGACATGGGCTATGGTGCACCGGGTATTCTGGTGCATTTCTAGTGTGGTCAGCATTGACTTTTTTCGGTGACTTGTGCTGCATTATCTTTTCTGTGGGATCGGACGAGCTGACCTTTGGTCCCGTGGGCATGGGTGAGCCTTGCATGTCCATGATTCTGTCTAGTGAGTAGTTGATCAATGTTTTTTGGTTCATCTGTCAGTGGGCATAATGTGGCTGATTTGCAAATATATAATACATAGAAATATCACGTGTCATTTTTATGTTTCAGGAATAAAAATCTTAAGACTGATTGCAAAATTACAGGTTAGATTTGGAAGCTATGTTCAAATCAACACAAAAGATTACGGTTATTATGCCTGCTGCTAACCAAGTAAAAAGACCCAAAGCCCACATACACTAAAATTGCATCAGTAATTTGCTCCAGTATTTTTAAAAGAGTAAAGTTTTTATTATTAGGATTTTTTTTTTTTCGGAAGGGACGTTTGAATGTGTTTTCATACCAGTTAGTCTGTGCAAAATGAGCTTGGTGAAAAAGTGATCTTGGTTTATGTAATTTGGTTTCAAACGTGCATAATTAAAGAAATCACTAGTATTAACCAAACGTTAAAACACATAGCATCCTGTTTTTCATTCAACTTTTATTTCCTTTTTTGTTTAGTAGTCCCATAATGTCCAGAACACACGTCTACGGATTCGTAACTTTGTTCTTTCATTTGTTTACATGCCGTGTTTGTTCAGTTTGAAACAACTCAGTGTTGAATCACTTTCTTGCTGCAGTGTAACAGTGATAGTTTGCTTGGAACCAGACTAAGGCTACCTCATTTGTTTTTGTTCTCACCCAAGAACAATTCTTACCCTCCCAAACCAGCCACACAAAGGGGTAAAATGTACCATGGTTTGATTCAACCTATCTCAAAATAAGCCTATGAGAAATGCATTAAGTTGTATATGAGTAAATAACTTTAGACCAACTAAAGTCAAAAATCAAGATCTTTTTACACTTGTGCATTGGGAGTCCAAATATAAACCTGCCTGTAGTGTGTAGTCTACACGTATCTGAGCGATATCAGTTAACCTTCTTAGTCTAACCAGCAAATAGAAGACAATCGTCTTTCAACATGAATGCAATCACAGATTTTCAGTCACAGCAGATTAAAAGCTAAAGGCAGTGACATCTAGTCACTCCAATAGTCACACCCTGTATGCCTTTTGTTTGAAATTTAACCAGTAACACTTTTCTGGCTTCGCCCCAGGTTTGGGAGCTCACAGCAAACGGAGTTATCATGGTGTCTGCTATTGGGAATGATGGCCCTCTCTATGGGTACGTATCAACGATAAAGAAACCATGGAATTTATTGTCCAAATGCTGGTTTTAACTTTTTCTGTGGAACAAATGCATTTATAGTGTGTATGTGTGAACATTACAGGACTCTAAATAATCCCGCTGATCAAATGGATGTGATTGGGGTCGGAGGAATTGATTTTGAGGACAACATTGCCCGGTTCTCCTCTCGGGGCATGACAACATGGGTATGTCCCGTTTCAAATCCGCACCACTGAACTGCAGTCATCACCTTGAAGCTTATGCCCAGGCTTGTTGTTGCATGCCCAACAACTTGTGCCTGACCTAAAAAGGCAGAGATATCCCTCTTAGAATCTGAAGGCAGAGCTGGTATTTTAGTCTTTTCACCTAGAGGAAAGATGCACTGGTTATAGCCTGAGGTTTGCTTACACTTACACAAAGGTCACTTAAGAGTTATTAATTCTGTCTAGGAGCAAAAGGCTTTGAAGCATACAACTGGTTTCCTAATATAATGGTCAGCTATCCTGTGTGTTCCCAATGAGATATGATCAGTACTTTTCTTGTACAAAATGATGCAGACACCTAATATGATGTTTTAAATGTATGCATCCACCAAGAACGGGGAGAACATGCAAACTCCATGCACACAGAGACAGGAATCAAACCTGGCCAGGACCCTTCAATGCAGTCCAGACTCTATACATCTCTGCTATATTGATCTGAAAAATATTCTCTATTATTGTTTTTCAGGAGCTGCCTGGTGGATATGGCAGGGTGAAGCCTGACATTGTGACCTATGGCTCTGGAGTTCGTGGCTCTGGGCTGAAAGAGGGCTGCCGCTCTTTGTCTGGTACCAGTGTGGCTTCTCCTGTGGTGGCTGGCGCAGTCACTCTTCTTGCCAGGTGAGACACACCATAACAAATACCCAACAACATACCTTCACTCTTAGACTGTTTTTTTGTGGGATACACTATAAAACGGACAGATTCTTTCACTGAGGTGGATTTATCTTGAATAAATTCTGACCATATAAGATGCAAGATATCACACCTTTTGGCATATTTAAGCATATTTCTTTTATTGTACACAGTGGCATATGTCTTTTCTCAGACTTCCAGATTCTGTGTGTACACTGTCTGACCCAAGAAAGTGGCACATTAAGATTTAATTTGACCACCTTTAGCTATGATTATGGCACCAATGTTGCAGCCAATTCATGTGTAAAATGATTTTTCATGCTTCCAGAACCGCTTGTTTTTAACAGTTTTAGTCTTTAAATAAGATTTGCTGAGCTTGGACCTGACCTGTTGTAGCGAACCTTCATTCATTTAAAAGGAATCATTATTCCTTTAAAAACAAAAATTGTGGAAACCATGACTGCCAAATTAATTTTATGTTTGCTTTAAACACCCCCACTGATGTAATGATTGTTCCAATACTCAAACACAGTTTTTCATTTAGACATGGAGTATACAGTGATTTACTGCAAAGAGGAGCCTGATTAATATTAAACAAGAGCAGGCAAAATGTCCCATTTACACCCACATCCTCTTTTGGGACCAGAGAGTCATTGATGTATTTCTTGAGTGCTGCTGAAGAAAAAAAAAATCTGATGCATGATTCAAAAATCAGGCTTTAAATACTGTCTTGCTGCAGTGTTTCCTTTTTTTATGTACTCTAGGGATTGTAACAATCCATGGTCTTGTGCACTATACCATATTCTTATTTCCTGATTCTCTTCAGTGCTTAAATGTACCATCATTTTGTCCCTTTTTAACAATACCCATGGTCATGTAAATTCAATTTAGCTTGTGATATTTTTAAGTGATTATCTTATGTTGCCCGTTTATTCCCCTTTCAACCTCAGTACGGTGTTGAATCGAGAGCTGGTAAACCCAGCCAGTATGAAGCAGGCTCTGATTGCATCAGCTCGCAGGCTGCCAGGCGTCAACATGTTTGAACAGGGCCATGGCAAACTGGACCTGCTCCGAGCCTACCAGATCCTCAACAGCTACAGACCTCAAGCCAGGTAAGATGCCCACATTCACAAACATTACCAATCCCAAGCCAGGCCCATGCTTGGCCACTTTTGCTTTGTAGGTCAAATGTCTGAGAAACTAAGGACAGAGTCAGGGCATTAACCAGGTTACAAAACCACATAATAGTCAAGTTTAAAGAATCAAGTAATGTTTAAGGAAGATGCCAAAAAGGTGGCCAAATATACAAATGCTTTTGTAAAGACAAGTCACCAAATCTAATCTAATTCTTTGTGTTTCAGTCTCAGTCCAAGCTACATAGACCTGACAGAATGCCCCTATATGTGGCCCTACTGCTCCCAGCCCATCTACTATGGTGGCATGCCAACAATCGTCAATGTAACCATCCTGAATGGCATGGGTGTGACTGGCAGGATTCTGGATAAGGTAAAAAAGAAATGTGCTTGGGGTTTGTTTTGCTGTTTTTATGAAGAAAAGCCTCTCCTTATTAAGGATGCATCGTTACCTTGTGTGATGCAGAAAAACGGCAAGCCGTTTTTAAATTTTTCCCCCCCGATTTTCTCCCTAATTTAGTCATGTCCAATTCCTCCCCGTCACTAGGGGGCTCCCACATTAAGGCTACTACTACCACTCAGCCGGGAGGGCGAAGACTATTACGTGTTTCCTCCGAACCACGTGACGCCAACCGACCGTCTCTTTTCGAACCGCTCGCTCACGAACCATTGGGGGCGGAGTAACACAGCGCCGGAGGACAGCGCTATCCGCTCCTTCCGCTTTTTCGTGAGCGCACAGATGCCCCTGATTGGCTGTAGAGCCGTGATTAATATGGGAGCACTAAGTACGTCTCATCCCTCCCCTCTGAGAGAGCTTGGCCAATCAGCTCTCTCTAGGCCTCCGGCTGTGAGAAGTAACAGCATCGCCCGGGAGGACAAGCATTTTCTTATAATAAATTTAGCTTTAAGTTGTTTGAGTAGAGCATGGATGTTCGGCTGTCCCGTGAACACAGAGCCATTTCAGCAAGCAATACGTGGCATGAATTGCACACACATACAATGAACAAGCATACAGTGATACGGTCCTGTATAAGAGCCACACCAGTTCTATGAGCAATGAGGCACACGCATGCTTTTTTCTAAAGATACAGTGCTTAGATACAGTGCATTCCTAAAGATTTGAACATTGTGAAAAAAGGTCATTTATTTTCAAATTTAATTTAAGAAGGGAAACTCTCATATGTTCTACATCTGTAAAAAGAAAAGTGAAATATTTCAAGATTTTTGTTGTAATTTTGAAAATAATAACTCATAAGCTCATATTTTGAAATGATAAAATCCAATAGATTCTCTTAAGTTCAAGTCAGGTGAATTGTCTGGCCCACCTAGCACAGTACTATCATGATCAGTAAAATAAAGATAAAGATTCTATCAACTAAAGATAATATTAGCATTTTGGACATGGGCTAACTCCTGCTGGTAAAAGAAAACTGGCATTTCCATAAAGCTTGTAAGCAGATGGAAGCACTATGCTTTAAAATCTCCTGCATTGATTTGGACAGAGAAGCTGGGGCCAGTTCTTTATCTTTTTAACTTTTCTTATGGTGTCTCTAGTTCAGGAGTGGCTTGATACTAGGAATGCAACAGTTGTAGCCTCCTTCCTGAAGATGTCTCTGCATAGTAGCTTTTGACGGACTCTCTCACTCCACTCCTTGTTAAGCTGTCCCAAGTTTTTGAATGAGTTTTGCTTGAGCAACTTCCTCCTCCACACTTTCTCATTTTAGTCAACTTTTGTGAACATGCTTGATACAACAATCTGAGACCTTCTGTGGCATGCCCTTCTTTGGTGGGTGTTATGTTTAATGAACAGTTGTCAAGTCAGGGGTCTTCCCCATGTGAGTACTGAACCTACACCGGGAGATACATAGACTTTGTACTTTATGAATAGTAATTTACTCAAAATTTTAAATAAAATATTCCAATATTTTGAGATACTAGAACAAAAAGGCTTGAAATGTTTTCATTTGATATCTAATGAATCCAGAGTGAGTTTAACTTGTTTTTGTAATTAAATTGCTTTCATATTTTGAAAATATTAAAAATTTTACCAATTCATGGAACCTTGCACTCATTTTATTGAGTACGCTTGCTGATACTACTCTACATACTCAGGTTGGAATGCCCTTGTACTTTTTATCATACATAGATAACGTTTAAACATCTTAAATATGAAACGCAGCAAGAGTTCACTGCTAGCAGCACACGGTAGCAACCAGCACAATTTCCCACAATGCCCCTGACTGCTGATTACTAAGGCTATTTCAGTATCCTATTCAATACATTATTGTACTCTATTATTGAATGTGAAAAACTAATTATGCTCTTTCTGAAAAAAGGTATAAAGGCTCCCTTGCTTTATATGTTTTTCCCCTTTATTTAAACATTTTTTCTGGTCAGTAACTATATCCATTTCTTTAACAGCCCATCTGGCAGCCTTATCTGCCCCAGAATGGGGATCATATTGATGTGGCTGTGTCTTACTCTCCTGTGCTCTGGCCGTGGGCTGGCTACCTTGCTGTCTCCATATCTGTGGCCAAGAAAGCAGCATCCTGGGAGGGAATTGCTCAGGGTCATGTGATGCTCACTGTGGCCTCACCTGCAGAAAATGATGTGAGTAAAATTAGAAAGGTTTTTTTTTTTTGTTTGTGGTGGTGGTTGTTTTTTTTTTTTTAAACAAAGAAATCTTCAGGAACTTCAGAATCTAACAATGTGTGACCATTTTATGTGTGTGTAGTCAGCAGTGGGTGGTGAAATAACCTCAACAGTGAAGCTGCCAGTGAAGGTGAAGATCGTGCCCACTCCTCCTCGCAGCAAGAGGGTATTATGGGACCAGTATCACAACCTGCGTTACCCACCTGGCTATTTCCCCCGAGATAACCTGCGCATGAAAAATGACCCACTCGACTGGTAGTTGGATAATACTTTATTCAGTTTTATTACCCATCAGTTATTTGAACACTTCCCAAATATTCTTGGCGTATTTGTTCAAATAAAGACGGAATAATGGGGTGGACGAATACATTACAAATGACTTGAAATGAGGAGAAATTACAGATTTGTGTTTTTCTATAGGAATGGTGATCATATCCATACCAACTTTAGAGACATGTACCAGCACCTCAGAAGTATGGGATACTTTGTTGAGGTTTTGGGTTCACCTATTACATGTTTTGATGCCAGTCAATATGGTAAGGGTGTAGATTAGACTTTAGATTGTGGTCAAAATTATAGCATAATCAAAAGGGTGGTACTGCATTACAGTCATTTAATAAGACCATATCCTGGGTTTTTAAATACAGGGACATTGCTGATGGTCGACAGTGAGGAAGAATATTTCCCAGAGGAGATCACCAAGTTGCGAAGGGACATAGATAATGGTCTGTCACTCATCATCTTCAGTGACTGGTACAACACCTCAGTTATGAGAAAAGTGAAGTTCTACGATGAAAATACCAGGTATCAGTGTCTTCCATGTCTCACTTCAATAACCCACTAATAAATATTCTACCTGTAATGGTGTAAAGGTTCAAGTGTATCTTGTGTCAAAGCCAGGAGCCCAAAAATCTGAATGATCAATTCTCTGAGGGAGGGAGAGTTGGCATAATTTTTCCTCCCCATCAATTATAGCAACACTAGCCAGGGTGAGAGTGTCACTCTGTCAGTCAGAGTCACCTGTCTGCTGATGTCACATAAGTAGCAGTTGACAAAGATGCAGCCAACTAGCTTCATATTGGAGGTACCATGTGATGGCCTTTGCTGATCCTGCTTGGTAGTTATTCATATAAGAAAAGATGATGCTTATACTGCATATAAGCATATACTGCTTAATGAGTAGGAAATGGACATGGCTAGTCAAAGATAGATCTGAAAATGAGAATCTCTTATTCTGATTTGGTATGAAACATTTATTTTTCTCAAGTCATTGTTTCTTTGGTTTCTATCATGCTGCTTCATACATATGGGAGACAGCAGCAGACAGGACAGGATTTACGTTTGTGATGATAAATAAATAAATAAATAAAAATAAACAAATGGCTGAGCTTCTTCGTTATACTTAATACCATACAGTATGCTGATTTGTTTTGTCTGACCAGATACATTTCCTTGGCTTTTATATGGCAAGATATGATTGTGTAAAGAAATTTGTCAGTTATATTGGCTCATAAATTATTCTGAAACTGTTATTGTCACTACATGTGCTGTATTACATTTTGTTAGAGTCTCTTCATATCTTAAATATAAAGCCTTGGCCCGTATGTATTGGTGGTGTGAACAGACCTCTATTTGCTTTTGTAGGCAATGGTGGATGCCAGACACAGGGGGCGCCAATGTCCCAGCTCTGAATGACCTCATCTCTGTATGGGGTATGGCCTTTAGTGATGGACTTTATGAGGGAGATTTCACAATGGCAGATCATGACAGTAAGACTTTACTATTAATAACACCTTATTTCTCATTGACTCATTTCACCACATAAAGAATTACACAGTTCATGCAAACAGGTTGTTGGATGTACTAGGCATTGTGCTCTGATCCTTCAAAATACATTTAGAGCTTTTCTAAAATTCATATGATTACACTGCATTTGTAGTATCAACACTAATGTTTCTTAGTAGTTTTGGCAGTTGTAGGTCAATGGTTAAGACTACACCACTGAACCACCAAGCTGTCATTGTATAAATAAGATGTAACGTAAGTCCTAAGGGTGTTTTTCAATTACAAGCAGACGTGCGTTTTATTATTTTGTACGTTTTAATAATTATTTACCTCATGATCATAAAGTTTGCTGATGATGTATTAATAATGACAGATTCAAACAAACTTAAATTAAGATGCCATGATTTAATCAAATGCTTAATATATAATGAATTTTTAGAATGACCCCAAAATGGTCAACAACATTGTTGTTTAAGTAACAATACATCCTATACTTTAAACTACAGCATGTATCTATGTGCCTAACAAACAGAATTTGTCCATAAAAATAATGACATGAACTCACTCAATGATTAAAGAATATTCTACGTCTTAAAAGAAAATGTGTTGGTTTCGTACATGCACACTGAAGGGAAAACAGGAAATGATGAAAAACAGTTATCAGAATGTCTCCACATCTAGTCTCTAATGAGCTGGTGTTGTCCCTCCTTAGTTCTAATTGGCTGGAATTGTGGCTCAGTTATAATGGAGCCATAACATAGCGATAACGTGAGCATAGCGTTGTGATATTTAGCATGCCAAAAAAAGTGTTTGGTGAGGTAAAAATGCCATTTAAGAGTTTTTGACCATGCGAGATATTGAGAATGCGCAAGAGTTTTCCACTCAGGATGAAAAAAACTGTAATAAACAAGTTAAACTAATAACCTGTGGTATTGTTGCTAATAATAAAATGTATTATTATTTTTCATGAAAAGATTGTATAGTATGATGAAAACTAAAATAAAGTAGCTGTATAAGCAGTTACATAGTTTGAGGAATTATTTTTGTAGTTAGTGTGATTTTATTTCAGAAAATACTGCAAAAGTACAGGAGAAACTGTGTTAATGTATACAGAAATTCCAGTGCAAGTCTGTTAATTCTGTCCAAGATGGCAGTCAGACTTAAAAAAAAAAAAAATATTATTGATTCTGCACAAAAATGTACAATACATGACAGGCAAGTAAGACTTGAATAGGTTACATTTCAGGAGCCAGTTGTATTAGCTCTAATTCAACAGTGGCACCATCATTTTATTTCTATAGTGCTTTTAACAATGGTCATTGTCTCAAAGAAGTTTTTTTATACCATCATATAAAATTGCATGCACTTGGAATCATTTAGCCTTCATATCAACATCGAGTGGTTTCCATTCATGTAAATGGAAAAGTATTCGGGTCATTAATTCAAGAGAAATTTGCAGTCTACACATTTTTTTATTGAAATGAGGAAAACAGCACATCCATGAACTGCAAGAGTTGATGAATTGAAGAACTGTTATTTGCAAACAAGGAATCTTGAGATTTCCTGTGTAACCAATCATCCAATCAACCAGTGTAGCGATCTCCGGATGATAGAACAGACATATTTTGAAAAAATAAATTGTAAACCCTTTTATTGCCCAGATAAGTATCACATGCTCTAAATATATAAATCCTTGAAAGGCCATTTAATACCTGGTGGAAATGGCTCTAAGTAAAAATTTGGTTATGCAGATATGATTGAAATGAGCCAATAGTGGATATCATGGGTATTTATGATTTGAGTTGGGTGTGTTCTTCCATGTTGTCTTTTTCTGATTTTTTCATTTTTTTTCTCTCGCTCTTCATCATTAGTGTACTATGCCTCAGGCTGTAGCATTTCACGTTTTCCTGAGAATGGACTTGTTATTGCACAAACCCTAAAGGATCAAGGTACTATCACCCACACTCCTGCCACACTCTTGTTGCCATGACTACCAGTTATTTGCTGTCATTCTCTCTTTTTTTTTATCTTAAACACAATGCTCAGACAAATCCAAGCCTTGTTTTCAGCTCTTTGTGTGTTTTTAGGACTAGAGGTATTAAAACAAGAGACTGCGATGGTGGACAATGTTCCAGTGCTTGGATTATACCAGACACCCTCAGAAGGAGGAGGCCGCATTGCACTGTATGGAGACTCTAATTGCATAGATGACAGTCACAGGCAGAAAGGTGAAGTTATATTGGTTTTTAAAATGGTCTCTGTAGTTCTCTTGTAGTTGTACTTTTCTTTTTTTTTTTTTTTTTTTGTCTTTTTAATGATGTGTTCGCAAATTAAATTAGGACAGTTGTTTATTTAATTTGAACATTAATCTTTTTCTCTTATTCTGGTGTCTGACTTTATGGTTTGTGCATCTGTAGACTGTTTCTGGCTTCTTGATGCCCTGCTGCAGTACACATCTTACGGTGTGACTCCACCTAGTTTCCTTCACTCACAGAACAAAGTGCCATCTCCAATGGGAAATGACAGACCGTTGCCAGAGAGACTGGAGGGTAAGAGTGCATAACATCATGTTCGTACAGATTACTCCATTACTTTTATACAAACAAGACTTTTATTAGGATATTTCATTGTGTCCTGACATTAGAATTGGTGAATAAATTATTTCTGAAGGCTGATAATAAGGTTTTCTTTAGGTAATCACCTCTACCGCTACTCAAAAGTGCTAGAAGCCCACCTGGGTGACCCAAAGCCACGCCCTTTACCTGCCTGCCCTCACTTGTCTTGGGCCAAACCTCAGCCACTTAATGAAACGGCTCCCAGGTCAGTGCCTGTTTAACTGTTCCTTTACCCTAAAGATGCAACAGAGCCAACATTATTGTTTTTCCTTGTGCTGTTTTTTGGCAGTAACCTGTGGAAACATCAGAAGCTGCTGTCTGTTGACATGGACAAAGTGGTGCTGCCCAATGTAAGGCCATATCGACCCCAGGTCAGACCTTTGTCACCAGGGGAGAGCGAAACCTGGGACATTCCTGGAGGTGAGAGGCTTAAAGCTGGACTTTATTTTGGGCAATTCCTATCCTGGCTAGTTGTTCAACATTGTTTAAATTGTTAAACAGTAGAAAGATTATCACGCATTGATGACAAATTAAATATCTAGAAGTAAGTAATAAGCAAATGAGGTTGGATTTGTGTTATCGTTGTTAAAGACACAGATGGCAGTTTAACTACAGATCAAAAAGAAACTTCTACAGAACAAAAAAACGTCTAGACACACCACCACCAATTCCACTGTCTTATGAAAATAATGCCTATCATGTTATAGTCTCACACACTGCCTAAATCCTGGATAATTCTTTCCATTTGGTAAAGCTAATAAAATCCCTCACAATGTTTAAGATCTGGAATCACAATTAAGAGAAGAATGAAATCCTAATGTTTGTGTTTTCAGGTATAATGCCAGGTCGCTATAATCAGGAAGTGGGTCAGACCATTCCCATGTTTGCATTTCTGGGTGCCATGGTTGTGTTGTCCTTCTTTGTGGTGCAGCTGACTAAGTCCAGGAGCAAGCCAAAGCGCAGGAAACCACGCATTAAAAGGCCCACCTATCTCCAGCAGCAGCAGCAGCAGCTTCCTCACACAGGCAAAAACCCTACAGTTTAACATTTGCCTTGGACTGAAACCGTAAGACTTTGAGGTGGTTGATTTAAATTTGCTACAGACTACATTGTCATGTGACAGAACATGCTTATTAAACTGCCACCTTGACCTCCATTTGTGAGGTTTTCCTCTGGAATTTGATGCTCCTTTCTCCAAATGAACTTTTCATTCCGATGACCAAAATCTTTTATTTTTTATTTTTTGTTTATTTATTAACTGTTTAATGATTCAACCCTTGATATGTATTTCAAAATGGACAACCATGAAAAAAACAATTTAGTACACAAAGTGTGAAGTCCTGGATATTTTTTAAATACTTTTTTCGTACTTCTTTCCCTTCATAGTTAATATTTGGGATTAAGTCATTTTAGTTTTTTGTGTTCTGTTTGTGTTTTTATATATTATGATGTTGTAAATAGCAATCAAAATCGGGCTAGCATAAAAAAATGTCTGCAATAAAGCATTACACTTGCCCTTGCTTTCTTATTGACTCTAAGGTAAGTATTTTTAAACTTGTGTGATAGTCGTTACAGTCCATATTGGCTAATTTAAAAGAGATACTACACACAATAGGCCTCTCTTATGGGGCACAAACATTCAAAAGCAAATAAAAAGAGGAACCAGAACTTTCATATTACATCAGAAAACATCAGATTTTTTGATGAGCTCTTGTTTGTACTTTTTTTTTTTTTCTTAAAAGTTTATTTTGAAAGTGAGCAACCTTGAGGAGTTTATGCATATGATCAGTAGTGAACGTTATTATCAAAATTGTTATCAGAGTTCTCCATGCTTGTTTGGATAAATTAATTCTAGTATGGGTCTTGGCACCCCAAAACACAGAAATGGTTGTGAGAACACACAATCAGTGCAAGGTTTAAATTGAACAGCACAGTCCAAAGGCTTAAGTATTTAAGCCACACCAATTGGTGCATAAAATCAAAGGTGCATAATATCAAACATGTAGCTACTATGCATTCTTCATATTGATGGGTTTGGAATGTCAAACAAACTCCTAGGTTTTCACGTAGTTTTGGCCATGGATAACTGCACTAAAAGAAGTCACCATCTGGGTTTAACTGAGCAAATACTTAATATTCCATTGAATAATTACTGTAGTGATTAATATGTTTCAGCTGCAAACAAGTTATTTATCTCCAACCCATTTCTTTAACAACCATGTCAGAAACATATCATGTAGTCTTTTGCCAAAAATGTTATTCTGTTTCAGAACGGTCAAATTATTGGCCTGCTTCAAGCAAAGAAAACAACTATTGCTTTATTCTATTGCTTATAGAAACTACTAAAATTAGGTTAAGAACTGAAAAACATATATTAAAACCTGGAAAAATACTGGTGAATCATCTTCGAGTAAGAAATGTTAGAAAAGCATGATGGGAAAACAAACACTTAATGAAATCAAATTGTAAACGAACAGTAGAACTCTGTTTAATAGTGAAAGTAAGAGAATTTCCACACGCACAATGTGAGTGTGTGACTTTAATAAAAACCACTTGTCAGTGAGGCTAATGTGGAGCATTGGATGAAGGTCATGTGATCTAATGAGTCCAGATTTACCCTATTCCACATTGCATCAAAAACAGGCAGATGCAGTGATGCACCCAGCATGCCTAGTACCTAACATACATGCCGGTGGGGGCAGTATCATGATCTCAGGTTGATTGTCTTTGACACGTCTAAGTTCAGCAACATTATTTCATATGACAACATGAATATATTGACTTACCAGGTTTTTTTCCCCCCACATCAATGGATTTTTTTCTTCGCTGATGTTACGGGTATATTCCAAGATGACAGTACCAGGATTCATCAAGCTCAAATGAGTCCAGAGCCTAACCCTGTTGAGGATCTTTGTAATGTGCTAGAGAAGACTACACAGTGGTCAATACAAGATCTTGGAGATACAATATTTTGACATTGTATAATGTTCTCCTCATTCTCTAATTTGTGTTCCCAAATTGTCCCTAGTGTATAAATGCACATACAAATGTTCACTGGAGGTCCTACCATGGACGTAAAATGGGAATAAATATAAATTTATATGACAAAATAAATGTCTGTAATGAAGGCAATAGGTGGTCAAGGAATATTAGTGTGTGTGACACTTGTATTTACATAATGTTTTCTGTGCAAAGAACATATTTTTTTTAACTAATGGAGAAGAATATTACAGTTCCAAAGACAATATTGTGTTATTCATTTAAGACTCTCTCATTTCAGTTCAGATGTAATTGGGGCAGCAGTAAGTCAAAGAAACTGACTGTCTGGGGGAAAGAGCTGAAAGTTGTTGTGTGGATTCATGTGTGTCTTTATTGCTAAGCCATGTTTAACAGGTAACGTGGTACTGCAGGCTCTATGTAATTACTGACTAGAAATTCCCAGGCAGGGTGTTTGGCACCAGCTATAGTTTTGTGAGGATCAGTGTTCATTTGGACTATTAAAAAAAAAAGAAAGAAAAAAAAGTGAAAACTGGCTTGATCCCTATCTACATGTAGCTTGTTGGCAGTGGAAGCAAAAACCAAGGCTGGGAAATGTAAGTCAAACATGGTTGAAGAAATTCACTGAGGCATAGATAATTGGTCACAGGGTCAGTTCCCAGGTTCTTCATGTAATTAACCTCCACTGTGGGCCATCATCCTGAGGGGTCAGTGACATTTTCACAGGCATTCTGCCCCATTAAAAGTGGATCAGGGCACAGGTTTTAGAGGGAAAGCCTACCCCAATCAACTTTAATGAAATCAGTCCACTTCACAGAAGACTAGGCTAACAGTGTGGCTAATGGGAGCACTGAACTGTGAGTGAGGTATAAATTTGGAAAGATTGCATGAGACAGAAAAGAATGAAAACTTCCAACTGTAAAAGAGAAATATATACTGTAGGTGCCACATAGGGATCAGTTCCCTCAGTGTCCACCAGCATCACACTTGCAGAAACATAGCAATCAATAAGTCGACCATGAAATGTATATCAGAGTCTTTTAGAGGCAAATGTTTGGCCATCTGTCTGACAGCTAAAGCTTGGTTAAAATTGGGTCATGCAACAGGACAATGATCTGAAGCATCCCAGTAAATCTACATCAAAATGGCTGAAAAATAAAACCATCAAGGTTTTGGAATGGCCAAGTCAAAATCCAGACCTCAACCAAATTGAAGCATCGTGGCAGGACTGTACATGCAAATTCCCTAAACTGAACTGAAGCAATATCGTAAAGAAGAATGGATCAAGTTCCTCCACAATGGCACGAGAGACTGATAGTCATGCAGGAAAGGATTACTTCAAGTTACTGCTGCAACAGGTGGATCTTCAAGAGTACCCATGTTTTTTTTTTTATTATAAGTAAATTGCGCTGTGAAAAGAGTTATATGTTGTTGTTTGTCTGATGTTGTATTTTCTTAATACTAAGACCCAGTCCGTTCAGATGGTTCTTATTAAGTTTTTGCTAAGAAAAACAAACAAACAAACAAACAAACACAGAATTAAAAGAGGGGGTACTAACTTTTGAACAGAACTGCAAAAGAACTAGAGAGCTGCTACTGCCAGTGAAGCAAGCCATTCATTAGGCTGAAAAATCAAAAGAAACCCACCAGAGAGACAGAGAAATCATTAGATGTGGCTATGTTCACCATTTGGCACATTTTAACAAAAAAATGAAATAAGCTCATGAATACCAAAAAGGCTTGGAAGACCACAAAGAACATCTGTGGTGAATAATAAAAGAATGTTCCCTGCTAAGGAAAAAGGTTTGCCAGATCAAGAACAGCCTCCAGATGTTAGGCATATCTGTGTCAAAGTCAACAATCAACAGAAGCCTTTAGCACAGTAAATACACAGGGTTTTCCACAAGATGCAAAATATTTTTAACACTCAAAACAAATACACGAAAGTTTCCCAAAAACCTGTATTGTTTTGAAACACATTGTAATAACAGATAAGATTAAGATCAACATGTACCAGAATGATGGGAAGAGGAGATTATGGGGATTAAGCAAAGGGGCTACTCATGGTCCAGAGCATACCAACTCATTTCATAGTGTGGACCTGTATGGTTGCCAGTTGAACAGATTGCCTTATTTTTACCGTGAGCTGACAAAGGCAGCAGGATTTCTGAATTTTGAAAATGGCTATCTTATCTGCTCAGATTGAGCCAAAACTTCATAATTCATTAGATGAAGCTTCACAATACAGATGGACATTGACTGAAAACAGACCAAGAATGCAAACAAAGACTATTTTAAGGCAAAGGAGGGGACTGCCAAGTCAATCATCTGACCTAAATCGAAATGAGGAGAGCTTTCATTTGCTGGCGGCAAAACTAGAGGCAAAGCACTATAAGAACATGTAGGAACTGAGGAAAGCTAAAGGACAGGCCTGGCACAACATCACCAGAGAATGAATCCAGCATCTGGCAATGTTTATGGGTTCCAGCCAATCACTGACTTCAACCTATTTGCAACCATTCATTCATTCATTTTTATTTCCAACCCTGCTTATCCTGAGACCTATAGGCTAATCCATGAGGACTCAGGGCACAAGGCAGGATACACCATGGACAGGGTGCCAATTAATAGCATGGCACACTTGAACACACACATTCAAACACTACGGGCAATTTGGGAACAGCAATTAGCCTAATTCTCATGTCTTTGGAATATGAGAAGAAACCAGAGTACCCCGAGGAAACCCAACATGCACGGGGAGAACATGCACCCCATAATTGAACCTTGACGCCGGAGATGCAAGGCCACAGTGCAAGACCGCTATGTCTATTTGCAATCAATTATTTAATATGTCAATGTTAAAGCCTGTTCAATGTACTTTTTGATGTCATTAGGGAAACCAATGCTATGAAGGAGTATATTAGGAACATAGCTTTCCCAGCAGAACAATACCCAGAGTCATACTGTCTCCATGGGTTTCCATTCTTAGTGCATACTAGTGTCATCTTTTCCCCAAGTAACAGGGCTACATGCACATAGTTATCGATATGATGAAAAAGAAAATATTTTTCATTAGACCAGGCCATCTTCCATTGCTTCATGGACTCCTATTGTGCATTGGAACTCTTGCCTAATCTGATGCTAAGCAACGCCATATGCAGCAAGCTGCAACGCACTGAGTGTTCTCACACCTTTGTGTGATTGTCAGCATTTACTTTTTCAGCAATTTGATCTCTGACCCATGACCCTGACACTGGTTAATCAAATACTCTTTCTTAGACCACTTTTGGTAGGTACTAACCACTGCATGCCAGGAACACCACACAAGACCTGCTGTTTTGGAGATACATTGACCAGTCGTTAAGCCATTACGATTTAATCCTTGGGTCACTCAGACTCTTATACTTTCCTATTTGTTCTGTTTTCAACTCATCATCATGATCATGATCTGACAATTAAGCACCTGAATTATCTGGCTTGAAAGATGCTATTGTAACCAGCTAAGCAATGTCATGCAATTCAAGTCAGTGGTTTCTACTGTTCAAACATCAATTAAATTAATCAAAAGCTATTTTTATTAGCAAGCTTATAGGTTTGCATCCTAGATGAGCTGCTCTAATTCATACTTTTAATTAAGTTGAACTGAATTAAAACAGTTAACACATACAGTAATTAGTGGGTTAAATCTTAAGGCATTTAATATTCTCGAACTCTTAAACAGTTCACAGACATAAATTAGAAGATTTACAGAGAAAACTACAGTGGAAGAAACAAACATGACGACACTGACACTGAAGAAAATTAACAGACCAAAAGAACTGACAAATAGTTTGGCAAAAATATAAAAACAAAGACCAGCACAAGAGTTGAAACAGTGTTTGGAGGAAAGAGAAAAGCGGGAAAATATGAAGCTTGTTGCACATACTTTCACTAATTTGCATATGGCAGGTTATCCTTGCTTTCCCACTGTTACTCTATTATTATATGTATCATGTTCTTAATCATGCTCTTTATTTATTACATTACTTTTGCTTTTATCTCTACTTTATGCCAGCTTTGTAAATTGTTTATTATTTTTGATTACTATTTTACTCTTGCTTAATTGCACAGTCCTAATAATGTATTGATAAACTATGGACATACTTTCTGATTTCAAATTTAAACACATATGGGGTAAATAATAATACTAACATCATATATATAATATCTTTTAACATTAACTCCATATGTTTGACACTAAAAGTTAAGAGGCGATGCCCCACTCTATATGAGTTCTTTGCAGGGATAGAACTTCTTTATAGCTGCCAATGCGCCTACACTGAGAACTGAGACATCGCTCTGTGTCTCTTAGTTTGACCACTCCAACTTCCTCCACATTTTACAAGTAAATACCATAGGATTTTTTAAAATGTAGATTACAAATTGACATTCAGCTGAGACATTTCCCTTATAAAATTTTGCATACTGATTTGAAAATCATTAGTGGTTGGAAATATTAGACAATGTATCTGTGTTATATAAGTTATAATACATGGTGTGTAGCAGCCAACCAGCCTGCTTGGCAAAAGTATCAGTGTGCCTTTGAATTTTAAAAATAAAAGTGCATCTCAAAAGCAGAGAGAGAGAGAGAGAGAGAGAGAGAGAGAGAGAGAGAGAGAGAGAGAGAGAGAGGAAACAGAAATAATTGGACATGGCAAGGCTCCAATATATTCATTTATTATTATTATAATTTTCTTTTTGCCTTTTTCTTCTTCCTCTTCTTAATCTAGTCCTTTTGGCACCCCACCATATTTTATATGGCACTTCATAAGAGATTGGTAAGTGGGGAAACTATCATAACTACAGTACATTTGCATGCATTTAGTAATGACTAAAATCAGTCATTTGTGAGAAATCTGTCTTATAACTGTAATTAAATCAATCTTTGATTAGTAAATCAATGACCTTTAAAAAAAATAGGATTGTTATTTTAGGAGCTGTCATTTTCATATTTTAAGTATTAGGTGGAAATATGGTGTGGGGTTATTTGGAGATCATCATTAAGGGTCAGTCACATCCACATCATCCTTTTATTTCTCGGGTATTATTTACTATCCTATGTTCTATGAGATTTTTCAAAAAATCTGAGATTAGAGAGGAAATTTCATTAGGATCCTACGCTCACTCTCTGTGACTTGCATTGCCACTGGGGTGATATCCATTTTTCTATCTATCTTTCCCTGAGAATATAGTGTGGGAGCATTACATACCATTACCAGGTAAAAGATGTAGAATAAATCTACAAAAGATGTCCTCTAAATATAGTACCCAGTAACAAGGAATTGTAGGAATTGTTTTTTTTTCCTCTGCTGGATAGAATGTGTTTCACAGGAAATGGCGAACCCTGAGAAACCTCACACAGACATGGCGAAAACATGTACATGGGCATATCCATATGGCTTTATTATGAAGTCAAGCTCCGCCCCTGGACCTGCCCGCAGCACCTAATCACTCTTCAGTGCGGGAGCTTGGAGTTCCGCGGCCTGGCAGCACTCCGGCATGGAGCAGGAGGCGGGAAGAGACGCGGAGTTCTCAGACGAGCGGAGGGCGCGCGCTGACAGCACGAGGCTGGGCTTCTGCGGCGCCGTGTTCATCATGCTCAAGTCTGCGCTGGGTGCAGGACTGCTGAACTTCCCCTGGGCTTTCTCCCGAGCTGGAGGAGTTCACGCTGCAGTTACAGTGGAGATGGTGAGTAACGGAGCGGTTTCACAGGAAAGCACACACCGTCATCATCTAGGGCGAGAAATACAGCTTTAATGAAGACGTAAAGCTTTTTATTTCATTTTATTTTATCAAATGAAACACGAACAGCGTTTAAACCCCTAAATCAGGTGTACGCAAAGTACGGAGTAAAGTTTTGTATGAGGAGGAGTTCAAGTCAAACCGGGACTTTTGACAATAAAATTCCTTTATTTCTCTATATTTACACTAATGCACTTTTCCCAGTGTTTCACTAGTCCTAGTCCACCATTAAGATAAAAAGGTTTATCAGTATGCCTGATTTACATCTGAACCGCTGGCCTCCCAGGAACTCCTGTCAAGGCCCAAAAGTGCAAACCACCTCGGCCGGGATTGTCATTCACACACATATGGTCTTCATTAAAACATTTTCATCATTCAAATGCTTTATTTCGGACCAGAGCCTTAAAAAAACCCTCAGTAAAGTTTTATGAACAAATTGTAATTAAAATAAAGTATAAGTCTGTTTGTTTCACTTAGCACAATAACAAGTTGGTAGTTTATTGTAGGCTTCTTAACTATCTACCAATAGAAACACATCAAAGTAGGTATTTATCTTACCAATAATAAAGTGATTAGAAAGAAAACAGAATAGTTTTAGTTTCCACTCTGTATGCAATATTCTAGGCTGGCCTGCTGTGCCATGCATTCTGAGACAATAAAAAGGCCTATTAATACTTCTAGGCTGGTACTCTTATCTTTTTTCTCTTTATTATTTTTGTTTGTAAAAGATACATACAGTATGTTGGTGTATTATTTTAAGTGCTGAGTTGTGAGGATATGATGTTTCACCTGTTTTCTCATTCTTGCTATTTTTTCTTGCTAGTTTTCTCTAATATTCCTCGTTAGTGGACTCGTGATCCTGGGCTACGCATCATCCATCAGTGGCCAAAGCACATACCAGGCTGTGGTGGGGCACCTCTGTGGGCCAGCTGTTGGCAAACTGTGTGAGCTCTGCTTCATCTTCAATGTCTTCATGATCTGTGTGGCATTTCTGGTTATACTGGCAGACCAGCTTAAAAAATGTAAATAACATTCATGTTATTCATGTGGTTTCCTAATAGTTATTTAAAGGTAAAGTGAGTGACGTTTAACCTGAATTCTTTTAGTAATAATAAGCAGTTAATGATACACTGCCTGGCCAAGAAAAAGTCCCTCACAGTAATAATATTTTATATAATATAAAGGATCACCTTTAGTTTCATTGATACCACACATAAATGTTTGCGATAACATTGTATTGACAACTTTATGCAATGTTATAACACTTATTTCCATCTAGAGTTTCAGTAATTTTTGGCACAGTTCTTGTACCTAAGTGTTGAACTACTTTGTTAAAGCTTCTCTAGCACATATCAAGAACTTTCAATAGGACTGATGTCAGGAATTTGCAGTGGCCAATATTTGCTATATTAGCTATTCCTTCACAAGTTGAACCCAATGGACCTTCTCACTGTTGTCCTGGAATATCTGTGGATGTGATAACCTAGTCATTCAGTGCTGTCGGGACATCACCTGACTTTCTTTTATAGTCACAAAATGTTGCTGTGCCTAGACCTGACTAATTGATGCCACTGCCTCCAGAGGCTTGTACAGTGGGGAGTGCATAGAAAAATTAGAATATTGTGCAAAAGTTCATTTATTTCAGCAATGCAACTTAAAAGGTGAAACTAATATATGAGATAGACTCATTACATGCAAAACACGATAGTTCAAGCTATGATTTGTCATAATTGAGGTGATTATGGCGTACAGCTCATGAAAACCCCAAATTCACAATCTCAGAAAATTTTAATATTGTGAAAAGGTTCAATATTCTTGGCTCAAAGTGTCCCACTTTAATCAGCTAATTAAGCCATAACACCTGCAAAGGGTTCCTGTACCTTTAAATGGTCTCTCAGTCTGGTTCAGTAGGAAGAACGATCATGGGAAAGACTGCTGACCTAACAGTTGTGCAGAAAACCATCATTGACATCCTCCATAAGGAGGGAAAGCCTCAAAAGGTAATTGCAAAAGACGTTGGATGTTCCCAAAGTGCTGTATCAAAGCACATTAATAGAAAGTTATGTGGAAAGGAAAAGTGTGGAAGAAAAAGGTGCACAAGCAGCAGGGATGACCGCAGCCTGGAGAAGATTGTCAGGAAAAGGCCATTCAAAAGTGATGGGGACTTTTACAAGGAGTGGACTGAGGCTGGAGTTAGTGCATCAAGAGCCACCACACACAGACGGATCCTGGACAACAAACAACGTCAGAAGTGTCTTACCTGGGCTAAAGAAAAAAAGAACTGGTCTTTTGCTCAGTGGTCCAAAGTCCTCTTTTCTGATAAGAGCAACTTTTGCATCATATTTGGACACCAAGGACCCAGAGTCTGGAGGAAGAATGGAGAGGCACACACTGCAAGATGCTTGAAGTCCAGTGTGAAGATTCCACAATCTGTGTTGATTTGGGGAGCCATGTCATCTGCTGGTGTTGGTCCACTGTGCTTCATTAAGTCCAGGGTCAACGCAGTCGTCTACCAGGAGATTTTGGAGCACTTCATGCTTCCTTTCACAGACAAGCTTTATGGGGATGCTGACTTCATTTTCCAGCAGGACTTGGCACCTGCCCACACTGCCAAAAGCACCAAAACCTGGTTCAATGACCGTGGGATTACTGTGCTTGATTGGCCAGCAAACTCCCCTGACCAGAATCCCAGAGAGAATGTATGGAGCATTGCCAAGAGAAGGATGAGTGACATCTTTCATGAGTGAGACCGAACAATGCAGACGAGATGAAGGCCGCTATTGAAGCATCCTGGTCTTCCATAAGACCTCAGAAGTGCCACAGGCTGATAGCTTCGATGCCACACCGCATTGAGGCAATAATTGCTGCAAAAGTGACCCAAGTACTGAGTACATATGCATACTTATACTTTTCAGAGGTCCGATATTGTTCTATGTACAATCCTTGTTGTGAACTTTTCCCCCTTGTCGAATCAGAGACCAGGAGACGTTGGGATATCTTTCCAGCAGAAGTTACTCTTTATTGAGAACTCGCCGCGCGTCGTTGTAGTCATCCAAGTCTAATATTAAAACTCAGCTCTGGAGAGTTTATACTTTACAAGGGGGAGGAATACAAAGAGGTGGAGACAATCTAAACAAAGCATAGTGTAGTACAGGAATCAGCCTGGTAACGGAAGTTCCCCAGCCCTGATCTCATCAGCATAACACTGCCTTTCAAATGCATAGGTGCTAATCTAATCAGCCTGACAGTATCGCCCAGACCTTCACATTATCGTAGAGACAAAGGCACAGCCTGGCCTTGAGATTAGCATTCACATTTACCTTGGGACCCTACCCAGCGGTCAGGAAGTACATGAAGACAAAAGGTTAATGTCTCAGACACCTGGGTTACCAGACTTGATATCCTTAGAATGTCATAATCTTTACCTCAAAATGTAAAACCTAATCTACATAACTTTTAAGTTTATATACTATTTTGTTGGAACCTAGATTTAACATCTTATCAATTTGTAATCCTACAACCTGTAGACTGATTAGTGCCTGCATGGCTTTAGAGGGAAAACCTTTTTATTTTATTTTCATGGAATGTTGCCAAAACCAGATTGTAGCTGTTACTGACAGTACAATTTTTTTGTAAATGAATGTACAGACAATAGAGTTAAAAAACAAGAATACTTTCAGAACAAGGATAGGAAGAAAAAAAATCTAAACAGTGGAGTAATGTGTAATTTCTAGTAACTTTATTGTTGAATTTAATAACATTTAACCTCTTCTATTTTACAATTCTTCTTTGTTCAAATGTGACAGATGTGCCACTGTAACTTTGGCTAATGCTTAAAGCTATTATAGACTATGTGCCAATATTCACACGATGATAATTGCCTAACCGTTTACCACCGAAATGATAGTTGCAGTAAAGACTTTTGTTGGGCAGTAAGTTAAACATCTAGTTGGGATATAGCTTCCTCATAAGTTATACGCTTAGCATAAGTATATAAGAGCAAAGATGAAAAATATGAGTATCTAAAATACTTATACAGTGGAACCTCGGATTGCGAGTAACATGGTTTACGAGTGTTCTGCAAACCGAGCAAAGATTTTGAATTCCTTTTTTTATTGGAACCCGAGCAAGTATTAGTTTACGAGTGCTGAGTATTATGTATCACGCATACGGCTCTTATTTTGACACCGAGCGGCAAGTGATCACAACTGAGCCAATGATTTTTCTCACTCTTGCCCTGCGGAATTGTGGGTAATCGTCTCCCCTGCTTCCCTGGGTCTTAGTGCTCGTCCCTTAATGGTATAATCAACGTCTCCCTCTCCGTTTCGTCGTGTCTCATATGTGTGCGCACATAATTTGACACCGACACACACACACACACTGACACACACACACCGACACACACACACACACTCTCTCGCCTGTGCGCGCGCGTAATTTGACACAGACACACACACGGACACACACACACTCTCTCGGCTACACACGCACACGCAGGCACGCTTTCTTCACACAGAAAACTCATCTCTTTCGGGATTCCTTTCAAAGGTAAGGTGCTGGTTGATTTGTTTTATTTAAACTTTTTTTTTTACTTTACAGCAGTGATTTTGTTAGTATGCACTCACGCAAGTGTCATTAGACAGATTAATTTTTTCCCCGTTAAAACAGTGCTTCCGTTGTGTGTGTGTTTGTTGTGAAACTTAAAAAGCGAGGTGGAGGGAGGGAGGAGGAAGAGTTTTATTGTGTAAGACGAGGCGAGGGAAGGGGCTAATTCCACACACACACACACACACACACACACACACACACACACACACACACACACACACACACACACACACACACACAAATACACGGCGCCTGCCCACACAAACGGAAACACTTTTCTGTCTGGATTTTTTAAAAAAAATTTAAAGGTAAAGTGCAGGTTAATTTGTTTTATTTTTACTTTATATATTGGATCAATTATTTTTATGTATTTATTTTTTTGGGCTGTGGAACAAATAATTTGCGTTTTTTTATGATTTCTTATGGGAAAATTAGATTTGGTTTACAAGTGTTTTGGAATACAAGCCCGCTTCCAGAATGAATTATGCTCGTAATCCAAGGTTCCACTGTATTCTGAATATTGAAGATTGTCTTATCAAATATCTGCACATACATGTTACTGACTGTTGGCCTCATTAACAGCTGATGTTTGTTCCTGTCTGTGTTGGCTGTGTGTCAGTGAGTATTTCCTTATATGAGCTAGTCACAGGTTCAACTGGGAACGAGATGCCTTATTACTGGTACACAGACCAGAGGTTTACACTTTTCCTTGTGTGTCTCTTTGTCATTCTTCCACTCTCAATTCCTAAAGAGATTTGGATACAGAAGTACACCAGGTGAGAAACAAAAAGAATTTGTAAATAATATATTATAATATACATATATCATAATAAATAAATAATATCCATAATATATTATATTGATTAAGTAGTATTTCTTCTATAGTTTGTTTTATGTAAGAAATAAAATAAGCCAAAGTTTTGCCAAAATCTTTGCCAGTGAATAAAAAGATTGAATCCAATTGATTTCTAGTCTAGTGATCAAGTATAGCCATTGCTGGCATTTCTCGCTTCTGAACCTGATACTACAGTATTACTGAGGTTTATGTGACAAGAATATTACCCTAAATGTTCCCTAAAGAACATGATGTCATTCTGTTCAATACCAATTTTACTGATTCGACACTCTGTATGTCACTGTAATCAATGGTCTGAATCATTAGGCGTGATTCTTACCTGTATTTCGTTGCCCTCTGGCCTTTATTTTAAATTCTAACAAGTTAAATTTTACATAAAAGGCACCGTTCTCCAGTTGCTACCTAAAACACTCAAACGCTGAATTTACTTTGCTTGCTGTGTTTGTGTAATCATGTTTGATTCATGGAATTTTCAATGTCTGGATTTCAATGACTTCAGAGAACCTAAAAGAAACCCCTTGGGAGAACGGCAAAAAAACTTGGCAATGAAACTCCATGCAGAGATGGGGCTACTCTTTAAGAGGAGGGGGATATGTAGTAGACACAGACATGAAGGAAGGATTGTAATGATTTTGAAGTCATTACGTGGCTGTGTATTTTATACATCTATTGGTGGAATACAGTAAGCGTCCTTCAGTTATGAGTTTTTTTCCTCAGTACAGGGAAATGTGTTCCCACGTAGGCTACAGATGCAGTACCTAGAAGTGAGATTAACATGCATCATATTCTTGAGACATAGCAGACCACTTTGGTAAAAATAAATAAATAAATAAATAAAGCATTATCATATGTGTCCATGCCTTACAATGTACATTTTGCAAACATTTTTTTATCCTTTGTGTTATGTTATCTGAAGTGCATTAGGTACTGTAGCTGCCAGCTATTTGACTGTAGCCATTGTTGTAAGATATTACACAAGAACAGTCCCTGAGGCCCACCTGTCTCCCTCATACAACAGTGGGTGAGTATTTGACCTCATTTCAGTTTCTTACGGAGACTGTGTAAGGATTATTTCCTGGAAGATTAGCGATACTTGTTTGTGTACTGTTGAATCACCTCTCTTCAATGCCTACTTTCTCTTCATTCCCGGTGTCAGCTAGGGGGCACAGAGTGGTAAAAGCATTCTATTTATAAAAATATATACTTATGATCAGGAAGGTTTAAATACGCTTGTTATCGTATTTCTCCTGTTAATCTTCCCCAGTCTACTCTCTTTGAAAATGTGGGAGTGCCGAAATACCGTACACAAAAGAAGTAACTACCTCTGGAAAATTAGGATCAAATAAACTTCTTTTCAAAGTTTTAATGCTTTAACCTCACCCTATTCTTCTGACCTTTTTCTTCCTAGCATGGGCTTTTGGGCTTCCATGTTCAGTGTCATCCCGACAATCTGCTTTGGGTTTCAGGTAAATGTCTTGTGCAATAACTGTAATGTAATTACCGTTCATTTTTCTGTACTTGATGTTCAATTTTCCTATACAATTCTGCAATTTTATCTTGGAATGGCACCTTACACCTTATTTTAATGCGATACTTGTTTGTCATGTGAATGTCAATCCCCTGTCCCACTCTTGACTTATACACCGATCAGCCATAACATTATGACCACCCACCTAATATTGAGTAGATCCTCCTTTTGCCACCAAAACATTAATGCAATGTGTGTTCTGACACATTTCAATTCAAATTCAGTTTTATTTATATAGAGCTTTTAACAATGATCATTGTTGCAAAGCAGCTTTATAGAATCAAACAATTATGAAAATGAGGTTGAAAAGTGGTTATGGGAACCAATCTTTTCCACAATTTGAGTTAAGGCAGCTCTTCTGTTCGATTCGACTACACCAGTGAGAACTAGCCGACCCATGATTCTGTCACTGGTTCACTTTTTTCTTCCTTTAACTATTTTTCGGTAGGTCCTGTTTACTGCAGACTGTCAACATCCCACAAAGGCTGCAGTTTTGGACTTGCTCTGACCCAGTAATCTAGATATCATAATATGGCCCTTGTCAGAGTAGCTACAATAATAATATAATTACAGTGGAAATCAGAAGTGGGTGGTAAATAAGATTTATTACGCAGCAAAGTGAACATTTTGTCCCTGAAGTTGATGTGTTTGACACAAAAAAGTGGCCAAACATAAAGATTTGAGTCACTTTGATCAGGGATGAATAGTGATGGATATAGTACCGGGTCAGAGAACCTATAAAACTGCACCTCCTGTGGAATATATCCAGTCTGCAGTGATCAAGACCAACCAAAAGTGCTCCAAGGTATTAAAAACAGCGAAAGAGTGACAGGGTCATGGGTGACCAAGGCTCATTGATGCACATGGGCTGGCCCAAGTAGTCTGATCCGATAGAAAAGCTACTGTACCTCAAACAGGTGAAAAGATTAAAGCTGGTTCCAATAGAATGTTCAGAACACAGCATGTCACTGTTTTTTGATGGCAAAAGGGGGAAGCTACTCAATATTTTATGGGTGTATACTGTACAGTATATTGTACTTGTGTTCTTATTGTACCAATATTATTTTGTTTAAGCTCTTGTTTCATATGTACACGTTTAATCACACATGAGCAATTTATATGAGCTTCTACATAAGTATTTCAGTGTACAATATGTCTTGAACTAATAAGGAAAGAGGACATCGGTTTTACACAGACATTCATAGCTTTTTTCATAGCTAAATTTTAAAGAAAACACAACTCACAGTCCATTTTTAAAATCTCATTTATTGATTTCTGACAAAACCAATGCATAGTGGTTTTTATCACAAGTGTAATAAAATCCATATGTGAAGAGGCAGGATCCCTCAACAACATTGAGATAGTCCAGTGTCCAATCTTTTGACCTATTACATATAAGATCAATACGAGGCAACATTTCCCTTTTTGATTTGACTTAGTTTGCTAAGCTGGATGTTGAAAACTATTCAGACATAAGCTTACTTTAATCCATAGTGAGATAGCTTTATGTTTCACTGTAAATTTGCATGTATGCAGTGTACAGAGACCCAGTCAACCTGCTTTATTACTTTAATATGCAGGTAGTTTAGATCCAGATGTAGAACTACAGTACATAATCATCAAAATGTTTTAAGTGGTTTTGTTGGAATTGTGTGCTATGTTTTAGTTAGTTTTGTAAAATTGTTATATATATGTGTGAACACCAGTGAAGCCATAATTTAAGCCAAAATGTATGCAATTCATTTAAACAACATATTGTTATTGAATGAGAAATCTGCAACGCTGTGGCAGTCAGTTGGGATTGTTGTCCTTTACGCAGTGTCATGAGTGCTCTGTTGCCATCTACAGCAGTTTGGAGAATAAGAAGCTCTCCAACTGGGTCAAAATCTCATTATTATCTATGTTCATCTGCCTTGTTATCTACACTCTAACTGGTGAGAATAGACCTTTTATTATATTATATTATAATTAAAAATATCTGATCATTTGTTTACATTAAAGGGTACAGCTTTAATGTAAATCAGGATTATAGTAATTTTTTTTATTAGATTTTGTGATGTGATTGATTTTCTTTTTGAATGCATGGTCTTATATTGAGAACATGTGTTTCCTAGGTATCTATGGGTTTCTCACCTTTGGGAGCAATGTTGCTGCTGATGTTCTAATGTCATACAGTGGACATGATGTCCTTATGATCATTGCAAGACTACTCTTTGGGGTCTCCATTATTACCATTTACCCCATTGCTCTTTACCTTGGAAGGTATAATAGAATTTTAGGAATAATACACTCTGGTCAGTTAAAACAAAAGTACTCTGGCAATCATTTTCTCAAAATTTGGAAAAAAAAGGGTTGCATGTACTGTATATCCCAAGAACAGAATATTTGTCTTATTTGAGTGTGTATTCTGTAGGATGGGATTAAAATGTGTTTGCTTGGCCAGGTGTACATGTCTGTTTAATCATTTAACATTTCAAAAGACTCAAAATAAGAATCATGTATATTAAATGTCAGCTTTTCCATCACGTTTTGCAGATTGGTGATTCAGGATCCATTACTGCGGCACAGAGAGACTTATAAGACCTGCATCAGAGTTGTCTTGACTGCAGTGTGGATCATCATCACTTTCCTCATTGCTGTGTTTGTTCCAGACATCAGCAAAATCATTACCATTATTGGCGGCATTAGTGCATTATTCATCTTTGTCTTCCCAGGTTAGACTGCATGCAGTAGGATTTATAATGTTCCTCACTGCATCATTCTGTATGCTGTCTCTATATTAACAGTGTGATATCGTATACCATTACACTGAAGAGGCGGAGTGAAAAAAAAAGAGAAAAGAAATGTAACTTATGCTTAGGAACAGTTGTTCCAACTGTCAGAGAATGAATGATAACGCTCTTGTCATCTACTGGGCATTCCACTTTACCAAGTAGTGAATATCTGATATCTAATCTTTCAATCCCGTCTTTAGATTTCCTGTGTTTAGAATTGGAATATTTTGATATTACATAATCATTATTCTCTTTGCTTGCAGGTCTTTGTTTGATATTTGCAATGCAATCTCATCCAATGTCGGCAAGAATAAGGTGAGATTGGTGTGAGACTGCCATTGTTGGTTTAATTATGATTTCTTTCCAATTTGCAGTTTGCTGGTAAATTAGGCACTTTTCGAGTGTATTCACTTGTTTTGTTCTTGCAGGTGGATTTTAATTGCATGGGGAATGATCACACTTTTAAGTGGCACATTCATTTTTGGGCAGAGCACTTTCTTTGCTATTATGCAGGTCTTTCATAAGCTATGATTCTTGTAAGCATTTGCAAGTCTGACTCCAAACTGAATTCCTTCCCTGTTTTTAACTAAACGTTATTAAAAGAATGAATGTACCTAATTTTACATAATGTTGCTGGAAAGTCCATGAACAAACACTGCCTGGCCAAAAAAGTTGTTCTTTGTATTTAAATAAACAAATGCTTAAGAGCCTTCAAATGGATAATTACTGCAGTGATTAATATATTTCAGTTAGCACCAATTCTTATAACAATACCTGATGGAGTGAATAACTTGAGACATATTCTATGGTCATAGAAAAGATGTTAGTGTGTTTCAGAAAGATCTACATCAAGCAAAGAAAACAACTAAGGAGATTGCTAAGTTGCTAACTTAAGGAACTGGATGAAGAACGGTGCAACACTAAACTGTCAACTTTGTGAAAGAAATGTGGTTGGAATTTAATTTTATTTTTTAAATTATTTTTTTATGTGACTGACAGCTGTGTGGCCATGAGAAAACCACTAGTTTGTAAGGCTAATTGATAATAATGTTTAAATTGTCGGGGAGCATAAAAACACGTTAGATTACTTGTTACATCAACCAAATAATCCATGTACTCTAACGAGTTACTTTGTAACGTGTACACCCAACAACGGTCAGGTCTAAGCTCAGCAACGTTATGTGGACAGAACCTGAATGGACAGAATGACCAGGTCCATTCATTGATTCTTTCCTCCTGATGGCATGAGCATATTCCAGGACTCAAATAGTGAAAGAGTGGTTCTGGGAGCATGAGGAACAGTTTTCACGCATGACCTGGTCACCAGTCTTTAGGATGTGCTAGAAAAGTCTGTACATACTGTAGTGATTTGACTAGTCTATGCAGTCATCATTACAAAATCTTGGCCAAAAAGTAATACAGCACTGGCTGGAAATATGTTATGACAATGTATAAGGTTGTTGAAACAATGCTATTATGAATGCTTATGTAAACAGAGCTTTTTGTCTAGGCAGTGTGTTAATACATGGGGCTGTATAATCTTTTTAGGCTAAGTTTTTATGGTACGCAAAATTGTAAGAAATGCAATGAAATCCTTTGGAACATTTTAATATGGTCTTAAAATCAGTTCTGCTCTAAGAGGGTTTTTTTTCAAAACTTTATTAAGTGTTAACATTTTTAAATATCCCTGCTATTGTCTTTTTACCCTTATTAATACCCCAGTTTTCCAATTCATGCAAAATTCAGTTTATAATAGCGTGTTTAAATGTGAAATTAGGAGTGTACACTGTTCACATGTTGAGTTCACTGTTCACAGCAATATGAGACATTTATAAAAATTCAAAAGATATATAATCTCGAAAATAATGCTTATGCTTGGAAACATCTGTGAACATCTGTTCTAAGCTGAACAAAAGAAATGAAAATACACACACACTGCAGTCATTTCAAGATGGTTCAATCAGTCTTATTACAACAGATATACCCAAAAGATACAGAATGAGAGTATTCTGATGGGTCTCAAATTCTAATCCAAATCCAAACTTGATCCAAAGACAATGCCAGGAATAAATATAAAATTTAAATAAATGTGTGATTCAAGAGCTATAGGTTTTGTAGTAGAATTTAGATAGAATAGAATTTGCCCTTTTCAATTAGCTGTAGCTTATTACTACAGTATAAGTGACTATAATGAACATTGTTTTACTTACTGTACTGTATACCTGCTCCTTTGTTCCATTTACGAATATTTGAGTATTTAAAAAATAATAAAAATAGTAATGCAGTAAGTGGAAGTTCTGTGCCTTGTTGATGAGAGACATCAGAGGAAAATGTCCAAACTGGCTTAAGCTGACAAAAAGGCTACCGTAATGCAAATATTAAGAATATACATTAATTAATAATGGCCTAATACTTGAACTAGATTGAACTATTGGAATTTATTTCTGGCTGCCCTGAAGCCTTTTTAAATAAGTGTCTTAAGGCTCACAGATCAATGTCTCATATTGCTTATGACACATTTTTCATAATTATATTGACACCCTTTTAATTCATTAAACTTGAAGAAGGGTATATAGTTTTTCTGATTCATCCAACACACTGGGTGCCCACGGTATGGTAAAATTATACAACTGCCACTCATTCATGTTAATTGATTATGGAAAACCAATGGTTTATGGTTTAAACTTTTTAACCCAATTTTAAGTCTGAGATAAAAAGATGACATAAAAGGAGTGAATACTGTAAAAGGAGACACATTTGTCATTCATGTTAGACCTTTAATTCTGTAGAATTACATCACTACATAATCTAGATTAACAAAGTTAAGACAAATATAATATTTGCATCCCTGCAATAAGTCTCTACAATCAAGTTTAAGAGAGAAAGCTATTTTTACGGAAACATACACAGTTATCAGAATTAGTGTTTCATTAAACAATGCCATAAAAGTGCCTGTTCATTCTTGATTTCTTATAGTGTTTATGTATTCAGTTCAGGTGTTACTAATTTAAGTAATATAAAATTAAGAAATGCACAAAATCCATTGAAAGTAGCATATCTAAATACTACAGCAAGATACTGGACATTCATTAGAACATGCACTCATGTGAGGGAAGGGAAAAGTGAAGCCAAGTTTCATGGGGAAGGAAAGCGCCTAAGAATGTTCCACAGAGTTGTGGATGTTTGCTTCACCTCGGTTTGGATCTGTTCACATCATACAGGAGCCAACAAGCAATTTGACAATTTCCATTCACAAGTACATCAAACCTACATGCCATAATAAGTAATGAGACTGTTTGGTTAGCAGGGGTGAAAGTTTGATTGTTATATAAGTCATAAGAATTAACAGTTCATTTCCAAATAATTTTAAGTCTCTTTTTTTCAAACAGTGAACTGTTCAATAAAATAGCTTATGAAATTCACAACAAAAGATTGATGAGAATTAAGTGTTACAGGACATGAATTCATTCCACTCAATATAAATGTTCCACAACCAATATATTTACTATCGATAAACAATCCATATAGTTCTGATTTAAGCTAAAATATTTAAAAGATTGATTTCTCTCAGCATGTCAGATTTTGTCTAGAACTGTAAACTTCATTTAAGTAAACATTTATTTAACATTCTTTCATTCACATGATGATGTTGCTCTGGGTCTCTGGTTGCTTGAGGAAATTAAATACTGCTGCCTGAAACTGCAGGTCCATAACGTGTTAAAACCCTCAATTGCTGGACAATCACAGACTATGGACCTACAATGCATTTGCAGTTTATCAAACAGATATTAAAATCACTCAGTTTTTTCTGTTACTGTAATCATTATTGGAACCAGAGACTATTAATAGGTATATTTTCTTTCCACTCGAATGACCCACCGAGAAGCCATGAAACAGTCCAGAGAGTATTACACCCTCTCCCTTAAAGCAACCTCAACAGCTTTAAGGAGGACTTCTATGATGTTTTACACTCCTTGTAGTCAAACCAACATGTAAACAGTAGTTACAAAAAGAGAGTGAGAAGGAGGAGCAGAGATAGAGGGAAATTTGAGAGATCATGGGAGATATAGAGGCTTAAGAAGAGGGGTATATATGAAGGGAAGGCGCGTGGCTATTCAGGTGTAAGACGAGGCCTTCTACCCTGGCCGTCCAACTGGCTCTGTTCCATTCAGTCTCGGCTATGGCTGCACCAGGCGGCTAGAAAAAATGAAAGAAAATAGAAACCACAGTCATTAGATATCATGCTAATTTTGAAATAGTACACACAATATCAGGGTTTTTGTAGTGCAGTGATTTTTGTAAAACACAGAACTCAAATTTGTCAGCAACTCCACAATGAGTACTTTATGAGGCCTGAGAATGACAGGACAGAGGTTTTTCAAAATGTAAAACTGATTTTAAACAATTGTCAGTCAATTTTCAGAACATTCAGTCTCATATTCTTTGGGATTATAAATGTAAGAATTAAATAATCCTTTTGATTGTGTAAAGCTGCTTTGCGACAATGTGAATTGTTAAAAGTGCTATTCAAATAAAATTGAATTGAATGCCTTTTTAATTCAGACAACAGGTTTTAAGTTGAGTTAAAATCTAGAGACTAAGAGGGTCATACCTATTATTCTGGGGATTTATATGTTGGTTTCATCTAATTAATCTTGTAATATTAATTACAGCCCAAGTATTAATGACCTAATCCCATACTCAAAAGGTATATCCCATGTGGGTTGTTCTGAGAAAGGGCTTCCACAATTATTCAAGGTTCAAGGCTAAATTGTATCATATGTCTGTTCTAATTGGGTTTTTAAGAGTTTCATTCCAAAGTGCAGTAATTAGAGATATTTATTAATTAAAGATTTTCTTTTAGTTCAGGCACACTGACTAAGAATATTATATTATATTATATTACATTACATTATATTATATTACAGTGGAACCTTGGATTACGAGCATAATTCGGAAGTGGGCTCGTATTCCAAAACACTCGTAAACCACATAGAATTTTCCCATAAGAAACAATGAAAACTCAAATTATTAATTCCACAGCCCAAAAAAACCCATAAAATAATTAATGCAATATATAAAGTAAAAATAAAACAAATTAACCGTTTCCGTTTGTGTGAGTGTGTGTGGAATTAGCCCCTTCCCTCACCTCGTCTTAGACAGTAAAACTCCTTCTCCCTCGCCCCACCTCACTTTTTAAGTTTCATACATACACACAACAGAAACACTGTTTTAACGGAAAAAAAAATCTCTCTAATGACACTCGGTCACGGAATCACTGCTGTAAAGTAAAAAAAAAAAACAAATAACCCAGCACTTTACCTTTGAGAAGAGTTTTCTGTGTAAAGCAGAGAGTGTCTGTGTGTGTATGTGAAGACGAGGAGGAGGGTGTAAAGGCGAGAGTGTGTGTGCATGTGTCGTTGTGTGTGTGTGTGTGTGTGTGTGTATGTGTGTGTGTCAAATTACGTGCACACACATAAAGGAGACACGCTGAAATAGAGAGGGAGATGTTGATTATACCAGTAAGAGATGAGCACTAAGACCCAGCAGGGGAGATGATTACCCACAAGTCCCCAGCGCAAGAGAGAGAAAAATCATTGGCTCAGCTGTGATCACGTCTTGGTGTCAAAACAAGAGCGCATGCGTGATACATGATACTCGGCACTCGTAAACCAAGACTTGCTCGTTTTTCAAGTCAAAATTGATTTAAAAATCTTTGCTCGTCTTGCGGAACACTCGTAAACCGCGTTACTTGCAATCCGAGGTTCCACTGTATATTATATTATATTATATTATATTATATTATATTATATGTATGCAGATTATGTATGCAGGTTTCAACACCATCAGTACTTTTGTAGATTTGCCTTTTTACACAGCCAAACTGAATGAAGCAATCAATCTATGATTAAATTGTAGACTTTCCACTTTAATTAAAAGGGATCATCAACAATAAAACATTTAATGCTTGGAAAATACAGATGCCCTTTCTAAAGCGATCCTCACGATTTAATTTGAGACTGGCAATAAATAAGCACTGACGTGGACAAAAATAGCAGACATCACGTAAATGCTTGATGAAGTTGCATCATGAACGAATAACAGTAGAAATCAGCTATGTTCAATAGTGAAAGCAACAGCCTTTTGACACAAAGTAAAATAAGAACTGAAAGGATTGGAATCTTAGTGGCATTTACATTTAGTGCATTTGGCAGACACTTTTATTCAGACGACTTACATTTTACATTAGAGCACTTAAAGGTCAGGGGCCTTGTGACAAAAAGAAAACCACATGTTAGTGGTATCTAATCAGAAAAAAGGCCTTTAATTTGGGAACATAAAGATTAAATGTTGGAGCAATGGACAAAGTGGTATATCAAGTGGTCTGCTAAGTCCAGATTGACCCTATTTCAGAAAGATGGGTGCTGTGCTCTGGGGTTGCTTCAGTCTGTCACCTAGACTCAGCAACATTACGTGGTCAGCTGATGACCGGAATGACCATGTTATCACATAAATGGAGTTTGTCTTTCTTGATGGCACAAGTGTGGCTAAAAATCCATGAAGAGACTATAGCACCAATACAATAGAGGCATTTCTTTTGGTTATGTTATCTGGTCCCACCCAAATGAGGACCATTTCGTGTCTGGTTCTTCTCGAGGATTCTTCCTCATGTCAGGGAGTTTTACCTTAGTGCCATCACCTCCGGCTTGCTCATTCCAAATTGATGAATGAATACAGTACTAGATTTCTATTTGCATTGTGTATTTCTGTAAAACTACTTTTCGACAGTGTTCACTGTTAAAAAAGCTGTATAAATAAAATTTTATGAGTGACAAATTATAGGGAAAAAATGTTAAAGTGAAAAAATGGTACAGTAATGAACACTTGTGCTCTGGGGAGGGAGAAACTATCATCCTGGTCTTTAATACACAGTGTTCATATTTGAAAATAACCCCTCACACCAGTTGTTCACCCTGAAGTCCACCTGGACATCATATAAATTCTGTACTAAAAATAGCATCAGTGTTCAGTCAGTTCCCAAACAGCCTCACCTGGCACAGCCACAGTGGACATGACCTCCGGCTGGCACAATGTGTCCACTTTCACATGCTGGAAGGCCTTGCAAGCTGCACTCTGGAGGTGTCTGATGAACAAGCAGATACAGTTAAGAGGTGAAAAAACAGTGGGCTTATGTACATCTGTCTACTTTTAATAACAGACATCGAAACAACACAACACGAGTCTGACACACAACTCTCTGTAGGAATACCCCACAATACATTCTAGCATTCTGGACCTAATTTAACCGTTAGCGTCCTTTATTCAATCTGCTAAAATCTATGTTTGATTAAATTATTAATAAAGCACTCGCTGCTGGAGAGCACCATTACTCTCACAGCACGTCCCCTGAAGCATCAATAAGTCATAAAACGCTTAATCTATAGTACAGTAGGTAAGCACTGTAGAAAACACTGCATAACAGCAGTGCAGCTAAGTCAGTTCGGACTTAAAAATGACTTTAGATTGTTATGGACGACTGGGGTGTTATGGGCTGATGGTCAAGTGAACAGATCCAAAAAGCAAGTGGGGAACCTTTTCCATTCCTCCTCCCCATCCCAGAACTCATACACAACGAAAGAGAGGCCATCAGGAAGCCGCACTGCAGTCACACTGGAGATAGAGAGAGAGAGCATGAGCGAAAGAGAGAGCGAGAGAGAGAGAGAGAGAGAGAGAGAGAGAGAGCAGGGGAGGAAAATACATAGAACATAGGTAGAGTAAAAAACAACAATTTTTTTCTGCTAGAATTTAATAATGTAATGAAACAAAACATTATTTAACATTTTAGGTAAGTCATAATTAATAGCCCTGTGCAAAGCTCCACTGGGTGGCAGTAGTTCTTTGTATTGCATCCAGCTTACATCATATGTGTAGATAAACCTGACAGTGTGTATTGACTGCCTCACAGCTTTCATTAGAGGAGGTAATCCTGTGGCTAGTGCGTACAGGTCTGTTCATAAAGCGCTGCACTACTTTATTGAACCCACTACACTGTGAATGTTCTAAATTAGCTTTATCAGACAACACCTGCTTAGAAAGAGAGCTACTGGAGTGGAAAAGCTTTTGTGTCTGCACATTTGAGCAACTGAGAGTCTTTGGTATCCATGTGACTGAATTTATAAATCCTTTATAAACTCTGGTTTATGCAAGTCTCTCAATTCAAATGGACGTCTCATGTACAAATATGTACTCGTAAAAAGGTAAATAAATTTATTAAGCAAGATGAATAAAATGCTGAAAAATGTAAAAGGGAAAACAGTATTTAAAAAAAACAGGAAATTAATTACATGTCAATTCCTGAGTAAACTATCCAGATATTATACTATTATTCTCTTTACTTGACCACATGGCTGAGCACGAAAAAACGAGCTATTTAAAAAACAGATATTCTTTTCATGTATCCTTCTGTAAATACAGTACCAGTCAGAAGGTTGGACACAAGTATGGATATATATTTTTTTAATTCTGCATTTCTTTTTTTAAAACTATGAAACAACACATATGGCACTGGGTAATTAAGCAACAACAGTCAGTTGTTATTTTAAGACATGAAAGTCAGCTGTTCTGGAACAGTTCTTGCAAAACTCACAAAGCACCATGATGAAACTGGAGAGCATCCCAGGAAGGCAAAACCAAAAAGTTATTACAGATTATGATAGCCGTTATGAAGGCTTTACAGAGCGTACTGTAATGTAGTGTGTAATGTGTAATGTGTACATGTAAGTAGCAGACACACCTCAATATCAACTGTTTAAAACAGATTAGTGCATATTTTGGATGCCTTTAGTTGTTTTACAACGTAAAAAGAAAGAAAACTCATTATCAAGACCATGGATTTAGAAGGTGTGTCCGAACTTTTGACTGGTAGTGCATTTTATCTGACATGATAAAAATAAGATTAGATTGTGATTTTTTTTTTTTTTTTGCACGACCAAAACATGTTCCAGTTTGAGTTGAAGAAAGAAAAAAAATATTTCTGGGATTCACAGTCTAGCTTTGTTGCATTGCTTCTATAATTTGAGAAATGTTTGCCAACATTAAATCTCATAATTAAATCTTACTTTAAATCTCCTAATTAATATTATGTATATTTCATGCATATTATAATTAGACAATGTAAACCAATCGTACATTTGTTGCTTGTCATCTTGCAAGATTTTAAAGTTCAATAACCACATCAAGGTCATAGAAATACTTATTTATTTCCACCTTTTTTAACCATCACTTCATGAGCAAAATAAAAAAAGAAAGCCTTTGGCCAAACAACATCGCCTCTGATTACAGGCACCAGATTCACTGTAGCCTTTCCTTTGAATCCAGGTAATGACAAAGTAAAATAAGTACCATCCGGAAACGACATACATACTGTTAAGAGATTATGCACAGGCAAATAGCAATGAAAGGAGAATACACATGATTAAAATTGGCTCAGCTCATTAATAAACAGATGCGTGCACACACTCACTGGAAACAGTCCCTCTGGGCAGAGACATTCTTCAGATACTGCTTTAGAGCTTCACAAAACTCTCCCAGCTGCTTCTGGGATACCTTCATCTCCTGACGAATCAGGTAGAGGGACTGCAAAGTGAAAGAAGGAGAAAGATAATAAGGGAACATCGCATAATAAGCCAATCAGTGGCACAGTGCTGGGAAAACAGAAGGGATATAAAGGAACAAACTGGCTAATGAGTGCCATCTCAAATCCCAGCCAATAATAATTGTGGATGCTGACAATCAGGTTTTATTAGGCAACTTAGCAGTTAAATGCGTTAAAATTTGATCTCATTTGTGAACGTCATTTTTTAAATAAAATTGTTTAATCTAAATTCTAGCCACACCCCTTAAATTCCCAGAGAAAAGAACAACTGCAAAAAAACAAACAATACTTTCTATGAATATAAACTTCATATATGTACATAATAATAAAAAAGGTTCTCTAAAGAGCAAATCAGCATGTTGAACAAGAAGACTGCACGCTGAATATGTGGGTTTTTCAAAAACCCAGGAAGATCTTGGTGGTGGAATTGTTACGATTTGAACTCATGATCTTCCATTGTAAGGGCAAACGTGTTTTTGTGAAAATTGGGAGCTGTAATAGGACTTAGCACAGTTAAACAAAATTTTACTGTGCTTGATACAGCAGGTGCAGTTTCTGTTACCATGTGTCAAATGATTCCAAGGTATTGTTATTATTATTATTATTATTATTATTATTATTATTATTATTATTATTATTATTGTACAGAAAATGCACTGGGCAGTGTCATTCCCACAGACCTCTATTTGCGAAGCATCTAGAAATGTGACCAAAATAACAGAATATTGACCAGTTTAGTACTTAATATTTGAAAGGAATTGAGGCATTATAAGGATTACAGTATGAGAAATGGCTTATGGACACACCACCATATATAATTGTTTTTTTTTTAATGTGTAAAAGAGACATTTTTGCAGTGTGATGACTTGTGGCAACTGGCTTGAAATCTGCACTGATGCATCCATATAGGATATCAAGATATCACTCAGAAATGTGAATTCTCAAATAATACTGCTTAGAGGTCTTTGACTAGCTCTTCCCAAGGTGGAGTAATAAAGACTAATTGAAACACTGAAACTAGTAGGAAATCCTGCTTTATAGCACAAACACTAGTTTCCCCAGGGCCTAGACACAAAGCAAACTCAATCCTGATAATAAACCCAGAACCTCATGAGCAGAACTATGTAACACTTAACACCTTAAAATGCAACAGCCACAGTGTCATATATATTTCATTCAATATTGAGTAGAACTAGATTTTGAGATCTTTTTTTCTTGATATTTAACCACAGGGTTATTCAGTAAGAGCTCAATTTGGACTGACTGTATTCCATTAATTTGTTAGTTTTCTTGAACTGGAAGGAGCCGTCAAAAGCTCGCATTAACCCCAGTGAGCTTGTCGGACTGTGTGAAGATACCCCATAAAGTAAGCATAAACAATCAAGATGCTCAGTAGGAGATCTTTGTAGTCTGTTATGGGCCTGAAGGCTAGAAAATTACAGTTCATATTATTTTGCACATTTTATATTCTTCGCTTTATCATTAGTTTTTTTCTCATTGAATTGAATCTGACTGCAGTTTGTATTTAGCCAGGATTTGTATTCTTCAAATAACGGTATATGCTATGCTTTATTCAGTACACCTGCAAACAGACACTACACAGAGTCTTGAGCATTGAGTAATAGGAATTGTTTGAGGTTTTATTTCCCCAGTGTATGAGAAATGTCTGTGCTCTATGCTGTCAACATGTATATTGTATTTATAAAAAATATATTTACTGGACTATGGTGAGTTTTCATTGTATTGTAATAAATGCACAAAATTAAGTGTATTAACGTGGCTATTCATGCTTTAAGCTCTACTGCTTGTTCACGCAGGCCTGTTCTGTATGTGTATGCTGTAGCGTGTGAATGGAACAGAGTTCTTACTGTGTGAGGTATGGTGTACACTGGGATGCAACCTAAAAGAGGATTATGGAAAAATGTTTCCATGGAAACTGGGGAATACCATCCTCACTCATTTGCCATCTCTCCCACATTCCACCCATCTCCCCTGCTCTTAGAATGGTTAGTAAATCACAGGTTCATCCCCCATCATAATTTGCATACATTTACATAGTGAGCTTCCCTTAAACAGGGTTAAAGCAATGAGGCTTGGAAGATGGAATGGGTTGAGCACCAACAAAGTAATTTCTAATTTTAGGCAATGCATGTGCTCTTTCTTCTGCCTTGATAATGATAATGGCCCCGAATGACCAGGATGGCTGGCAGATAAGTTGTTTGTATCTCCTTCCATGGTTTTGATTTTCTCTCTTCTTCGCCCTTTCTCCTTTGCCAAGCTGCCTATCTCTTTCTGTCCTTTCCGTAGTTCAAATCAATCAGTCTTAATATTTCAGGTCCATCTATATGTGCCTGTGTGCTGGTCTAGAAGAGTCCTTGATGCCAGTATAAACTTAAAATACTGCAAGGTGAAGACCTTAAAAAATGCTAAAGACAATGGTGGAAAGACAGCTATACACAATGGTGGAGACTGGCAGAATGTTTACTCACAAGTTTTCCCTACCAGTATGAGCTTAAATAGAAAACAGAACTGGACTTCTTTAGAATTCAGCAGTAGGATTGACAAGGTGTCTATTTAAAGAGGAGCTGTCAGAGGAGCAGAGGAGCTGTCTTAGGGAACCTACTTAAAGCTAGAATGAGGGACTTGAGGGGTTGGGGTTGAGAATATTGTTGGCATAACTCTTCCATGGCATTACCTGCACTGCCGTCAGGGTGGCATAAGTCATTAGAGATGTAACACAAAGCCACTAACTTTATCTGTTTAGTCCAAATATCTGCAGCTGTAAATGGTTTGAATTGAATATGGACACGACTGATTTTTTTGAGTCACGCCCAATAGTAAGCTACAGTGGTAGCTTAGTGGTGCTGGGATTGAACCAACTACCCCTGTATGCCATCCACACACTCATTCACTCCTAGGGGCATTTTAAAGTCCAACCTACTATCCAGTCCAACCTACTGTCAGTGGTTTACTTGACAAGATAAAACACGAGCACCCAAAACAAACCTATGTTAAAATGAGGAGAACAGGAACTGAATCTCTTCACACCTGAGCTCAAGATAAACCAAGGACCCTTGAGCTGTGAGGCAACAAAATTGACTGGCTGTTTGAGCCAATCATTGAAGATACTAATATACATATTAGTTTATTAGTTTATTATTGAACTAATAAACAAACAAACACAATGTGCCTCCTATTGCTATTTGCAACTTATTTGCATTCGTAACACATTCATATTTTCTTCCACCTCTACTGAATGTAAAAGTAAAAATATGTAAAAGTAAGTTTTTTTTCTTCTTTTTTTCACTTGAGTAAAAACAATGCAATGAAATACATGCATGCAAATACATTGAAATTAGCCAGTGACAGCTGAATGCTGTGGAAATTAAGTGGAATACCACCCAAATGTGCCAAATGGCTATAATTACACAGCCACCAAAACTACAATCAGCATAGTGATAGAAATCGACAAAAGCTTTTTCCATGACTATACTATAATTTTGTATCGTGAGTTTGTCAAGCATTATTTAAATGAATATGACTCTAAATATCAACAGTTTTTCTTCTGAAGCGGTTCATTTTTAACTCATCGGCCTTGTTTTTTCATTCAGATGCTTGTAATAAAGCAACTTCTTAAAATTATATATTATTTAAACACTATTTAAAAATATCCCTTAGATCCTTAGAACACTCTGTCACAAATGATACTACACGCACACACACTTACACACACACATCTTGCACTACAGTAATTCTATTTGTGCTGTGACAACTGAGTGTAAAAGCTAACAAGGATTAATGATGGTAAATGAGAGTGATTCTGTTTCCTCACAGCCCTGCATGCGCATATCTTTGTGCAAATCAGACGCAGGATGCAGATGAGCTCAGTACACAAGGATCTCAGAGCTGTAGTTTGGGTGGGGGAGCAGAAGCACAGTTGCACTGCTGTTCCATTAACATGTATTTTTCATCAGAAACTGTGCACAGTGCTCCCATGAGCCACCAGCTCTCTACCATGGTAACCCGGACATCCCAAAGAGCATCAGTTCTCATTAACAATCCATAATTTCTAATACATTAATGGAGCATGTTTGCTGCAAATACAAAAGGATTTAACAGGGGTGAATGTACCATTTGGTAGTGCACTGAAGTGATTTCATAGTATTTGACCTTCATTTTCCATTCTGCATTTGTAAAGTAAGCCATTTGGTTGATAAAATTACAACAATACACACACTCTGACAGTTATTTAGCCTACTCAAATGCCTAGGAATATCTTTTCCTCTAAGAAGAGAAAAATCTAAGCAGGAACCTCCTCTTGGCCAACAATGCAATTAAAGATTGATGGAATGCACTTTCTGTAGACCACAGAAGCAGCATTTTACCCAACACTTAGAAGGTTGGACTGGTAATGTACCAAGCTGCTTATGGCACTTATGCTTGGGGTTTAAGGGGAAAAAAACGAATGCCTAAGCCTGCTATGATTGTACGACTGGAGATAAGGCTATATTGCATTCCTCAGACATCGTAGGTCAGGTGCTGCCGTGCATCACAGCAGGCTAGCAGATGCTGTGCATTCTCTCTTCATAATCTGCCTACCACTCAAAATGCTACCACAAAAAGTAGCATCTCACAAATTTCATGCAGCCATTTAAAAAAAAGTCCAAGAAAAAAAACTGCCACACAATTGATGGATGGAATATTCTACATGCATGAGGCTTGCCCCAGTACTTACTGCACTAGCTGTCCCATCAGTGTCAGTTAGCCGCTGATGCAGGTCAAACCAGACTGTCTGTAACAGGAACAGAGACAGAATAACCACTCATGAAATCAGCTTTGCTCCTTAGTCGTTTTTTCCCCCCCGCAGCTACAGTACTTATCCACACAGACCCTGAGGTCAGAGAGATAAGTGCATGCTTTAACCATAAGCACCTGCCTGCTCTGTCTCGCTACTGAAATGGATAGAAGGTTAACAAAATAGCTTCTCCGAATACAAGCTTCCCGCTACTACTGTAGGTGGTCTTCTAATACTGTAAGTCGTATACTTTATACCTTCAGGAAACCCCCATACTCGTTAACTTCTAAGAGGTTTCCATTCTTATAATGGAATTCTAATATATTTTTTGAAGTTCTTACAGCTGTTATTGTTAATAGTATGATTATCATCATTCACTTATGTGCACTTATCAAAAAAGGTGCCTGGAAAACATTTAACAGGAGTCACATGTAATCACTGGTCACTCCACACAAACAACCAAACCAAACCAAACCAAAACACGGGGCTCAGTCTGGCTTTTCTCAAATGGCTAAAACTGAGTCGCAAATGAAATGGTGTTAATTTTTCAAACAGTCCCACTGGTTCAACCACAACACACGGAAAAAAACAAACAAACTTGTATTATGAAAAAGAAAAATAACATCCACTGCCCCTTAATAATGATATTCATTCATATTCAGGTCTTGCAATTCTAATGTTAACTATGACACTGAGAAACTGCATAATAAACTTAAAAGTCACAATATCCTTGAAACAAGCCTCTGAATCCTCAGTAATAATTCATAATTATGAATTCTATAAAGGTTAGAAAGGTCTTCACTGCATAAATGATCAATTTCCCTCAAATGTTTGGGCATTTACTTACACTTTAGTGCACATTTTGTTTTTTTAAGACAGATCACTATAGCTGACAGACAGGATCAGTATTAATTACAGCTTAATGTCTCTTCTAACTGAACAGTCCATTTCCCTTAAGATTAAATCTTGCTTGCCTGCTTGTATTTAATGACGCATGCAAGCTGGGCAAAACAGATGCACGATATACTGTTCACTCACGCACGGGAACAACTTGCGTAATATTGTCTAAACAGACACATCTGGATGGGCCGATACGTCTCCCATATAGCATATTTTTGGAAGGATAAATTCAGATGGTGATAAATCTTCACCTATATCTTGCTGAACATTAATTAGGATGATTATGATAAAAGCGCATGGGCAAATCACTGACATATATTATACTAATATTTTTTTTGGCACAATGGGAAGCATTTTCACGCAATTAAATGAATGAGATGGAGTGGATAAAGGCTAAGATCTAGTGTCAGCACACTCCACTCGACTGAAAGATCTGAATACATAATGGTTGCTAATGACGCTATACATCTGCACAGAACTCCCGTAGTGGCCGGAAATGATATCCATCTTGCGGTGGATGGGTGAGGATGGCATTCACTGCGGGGGTGAATGGCAGGAGCTCCAGTGATGGAGGTCTTTATGACAGCACTGCAGGAAGTAAAGGAAATTCATTTTCCCTGAGCACTAGGATCGTATTATACAGATAACAAGAGCTCTGTGATGAGAGTGATGCCTCATTCAGCTGTAAGCCTGAACTGGTGATTGTATACTATCATGTGCTATGATCATTACTGCAAAAAATGGAGTGATATCCTGCTTTACCCCTAGCTTTTTAACTCCTTATGCTCCTTAAAAAATAAAATAAATGAATATGAATATATATACATCTCATCACACATCAGCAACATCTGTTGGTACATCATGATGTTTTTTTTTTTAACATACACTAGTACATTGTAAACACCTAGTGAATTTACTTTTCAAAAACAACTTAAATGTCCCACACTATGGATGTTTATGGATAATAAAATCATATATAAAATAGACTAGACTGCAACACTATACCACCTATTTAGACAGTAACACTAAGTTGGATATTCACAATGAAATGAATCAAACATTACGCAATCTAAATATTATAAAAACTGACAGCTCTCTGACCACTCATTAATTATATAACTTCTGAGATTATATTGTCCATGATAATCATAAAATAATCTCTAGTGCTAACACTGATTGCCTCAGGCCTGCAAAGATGTTGTGCTGAAATCAGTTATCTAATTTGATTTACTAATTTAATATAATTACTTAAATTACTGATTATTTATTTTGCAAAGATTGTCTCCAAGTTTAACTTGCGAAACTTTTAACTGTTTGTTACACAGCTAAATTAATGCCACACAAGGACAATTATTTTCTTATTTCTCTATTGACATAATTTTAATGACACTGAATCTGTTGGTTTCACACATAACATAGAGGCAAGAACTAGAGAAATGTCTCATATACTTACTCAAATGTATATTTATAAATGAGCTGCAAATGTGAATAGAGCTTACAGTTTAAAGCATTTCTATCACAAACTACAGGATTAACCAAAGACCACAGTGCTTAGCAACACACTATATTCTCCCTATAATAATAATAATAATAATAATAATAATAATAATAGGATATTGTTTATCATTTGATCACTGGCAGTGCCATGTTAGCATGCCATGAATACAAAAATTCAAATTTTACATGGTTTTAAACATATCTGTTAAATAAACAGGTAAATATATTGGTGTACTGTAATTGAAAATATCTATATTCAGAATTTCACCTCTTATGATGATTGGAATTAATGTGCTACCTTGTTCTCCAGACGTCCAATCAGCTCAGCCAGACGGTTGATCTGCATTTCCAGGCCTTCTTTCCTTACCTCAACAGGTCCTAGGAACAAGACATCAGATACAATCATCCCAGTGTGCTAACTGAAAGTGAATAATGGATGATGGCAATGGGTCTCCCCTGCCTTCCTGCGAAACTTTTAAAGCAGACTAACAGTGGGACATGGATATGTAACCCTTATTATTTTTACATTCAGAGTCTGGGCTTTTAAGTACAATTGTTTTTGCCATATTTAATGATAATGAATAATTTTTTTTTTTTTTTTTTTTTTTAATGTTTGTTATGTGTAATCCCACCGGCCACTTCATTAGGTACATCTGTTCAACTGTTTATCACAAATAATTAATCAGTCAATCACATGGCAGCAAATCACTGCATTTAGACATGTAGACAATGTCAAGACAATCTGCTCTTCAAACTGAGTATCAGAAAGGGGAATACATTGTTATCTGGTGCTATCCTGGTCTGGGTATTTCTGAAACTGCTGGTCTACTGGGATTATCACACACAATGATCTCTGGGTTTTACAGAGAATGGTACGAAAAAGAAAAAATATTCAGTGAGCAGCAGTTCTCTGGGTAAAAATGCCTTGTTGATGCCAGAGGTCAGAGGTAAAAGGCTAGACTAGTTCAAGCTCATAGCAGGATAGCAGTAACTCAAATAACATCTTAAACCCGAGGTATGCTGAAGAGCATCTCTAAATGCAAAACACATCGAACATTGAAGCAGATGGGCTACAGCAGAAGAAGACCACACCAGGTGTCACTCCTGTCGGCTAATACCAGGAAACTGAGGCTATAATTTACATGGACTGAAAAAATTGAACAACTAAAGATTGCCAGGAGTCTCGATTTGTGCTGTGACATTTGGAATGGTAGAATTAGATGTAAACGACATGTAAGCATGGGTACATCCTGCCTTGTATTAACAGTTCAGGCCAGTGACTGTGGCCTAATAGTGAGGGGAATATTTTCTTGGCACACTTTGGGCCCTTTGGTACTAGTTAATCTACTTGAGTATTGTTGCTGACTATGTCCACCCCTTCATGACCACAGGTAATGTGAAATTTTACACAGGTAAAATCATCTCAAACTAGTTTCTTGAACATGACAATGAGTTTAATGTATTTAAATACCATCCACAGTCACCAGATCTCAATCCAATGGAGTACCTTTAGGATGTAGTGGAACAAGAGATTTGCATCATGGATGCGTAGCCAACAAGATTTTTCAATCTGTTTAAAAATACTCATCACTCATTGTCTATATCACTTTTCCCATAAACAGGGTCCCAGGGGGCCTGAAGCCTACCCAGGAGACTTCGGGCACAGGGCCAGGTACACCTTGAATGGGGTGCCAATTTATCGAACCGCACACACACTTATACGCTCATTCACACACTGTGGACAATTTGGGAATGCCAATTAGCCTAATCCTTATGTCTTTGGACTGTGGAATGAAACCAAAGTATTGACCACCCTGCTCCCACAGGCTGTATGCGCCCATCGCTGTAGAACAGGTTAAACCGGGACTCATCAGACCACACAACCTCTTTCCACTGTGGACTGTGGAGCCACAGTCGATGCGAAAGAGTTCCTACCAAGGTGAAGCCACAGCTGTTTAGTCCTAATCCCTTGAGTTCTCTTCACATTGTGCCTAGAAATGCTCTTAGTTTTACTAATAAGGCAAGGCAAGTTTATTTGTATAGCACATTTCATACACAATGGTAATTCAAAGTGCTTTACATTAAAGAGAAGAAAATAATGATAAAATGAAATAGAAAACAATGGCAATAAAACTTTTAAAAGGAAAATCTTCAAGTTGATTTAAGATACTTTTAAAATAAATTAAAATTTGATTTAAAATAAAAAATAAAACAGTTGAAAATATTAGATAAACATAAAATAGTGCAGTCAGTTCGGACGTTGCACAGTGCTCATTCAATAAATGCACAGCTAAACAGATGAGTTTTAAGTCTAGATTTAAATGTGACTAATGTTTTTTCACATCTGATCTCTTCTGGAAGCTGGTTCCAACTGCGGGCAGCATAATAGCTAAAAGCGGACTCCCCTTGTTATGTGTGAACCCTTGGTATTTCTAACTGACTCGATCCTAATGATCTGAGTGGTCTGTTAGGTTTATATTCAGTGAACATATCTGCAATGTATTTAGGTCCTAGGCCAGTGAGTGATTTATGAACGAGTAAAAGTACTATAAAATCTATCCTGAATGTTACAGGGAGCCAGTGTAAGGACCTGAGGACGGGTGTGATGTGCTCCAATTTTCTGGTTCTAGTCAGAATCCTGGCAGCAGCGTTCTGGATGAGCTGTACAGTAGCTGTCTAATGGTCTTCTTGGGAAGGCCGGTGAGGAGACCATTACAATAATCCACCCTGCTGGTGATAAAGGCATGGACAAGTTTCTCCAAGTCGTGACTGGAAACAAAACATCTAATTCTTGCAATGTTTTTGAGATGATAGTATGCACATCTAATAAACATAGATGTGAGTTCTACTGTTGTACTCCCAGATGGTCTACAGCAGCAGAAGATACTCACTGCATCAGTTAGGATTAATAAACTTGATACCAGCTGAACCATATTAATCACTGCAGTAATTATCCAGTATAAGGACCATAACTATTTGCTCAGTTAAATCCAGGTGGTGACTTTTTTTCTCCAGGCAATGTATTTTCAAGGTTGAAAAGTGAAGACTAAAACATTTCTATTTACAGTAAAAAAAAAAATAAAAAAATTATAATCAAGATAAAAATAAGAAGTAAATGTTAATAGATGATTCACAAACAGTGAAAGCTGTGTCATTCAATAACATGTAACCAGTAAACTGTGTCAAACATATGACTGCTTAAACTGAAAACAAAGTTTGGGAAAGCTGGTCTAACTCTGAAGTCTACAGACTTGTAACTGCAAGACAGCCATACCGATGACAGCCGTCACAGTGAGTAGCTGTGGTACCATACAGGCAGACACATACCAGATGGAAAATCTGCACACTCATTTCCTCAAACTACACTGTAGGCGTGCTGCAAAATATTAAGGAACATACAAATGGCATTAATTAGTGCACCACGTCAAAACGAGGGCTGTAATGACTTCATACAGGAGACATCTGTCACACCTGAACACAACTGAGATGCTATGATATTCAAGGGTGAAAAATGATATCAATAACTCCAAGATTGGTCCTGTTTAATTACCGGTACATGGGAAAGCATAGTTGTAAAAAACTGAGGTAAAGTATCTGAGCAGAATGCTAGCTCTGCCAGGATTCATCAATCTGCACAATACGCCACCACTGAAATCTCCAGTTAAAGCGGTCGAAGCAGTTAAAAGCTATAGCTTCCCTCTTAACAACTACAGGGAGGTAACATAGCTGAATGAATCACAGTCTTACAGAATGCTTTAAAATGAAATAGTGTGACACAGAAGTGTTCATTAAACTATGCCAGTTCTACAATTGCAATCCTAGCCACTACTTCAGAGCATTTAAGGTTCTCAGTTAAGCAAAGCTTTTAGAAAAACGTTGCAGGATGTTGTGCCTGAAAATGGTTTCAATTTTGCTGCTCATCTAACAAAGTGCTGTCTGATCAGTGGAAAGCAGGAGAGAGAACATCAATATAAGAACCCAGTCATAATGAGACGATACTAAGCAGAGAGAAAGAAACAAGGAAACATAAAAGACAATTTTTTTAAATGTGTAGAATTTAGCTGTGCTTTATTTTAATCACTGTAAATAATAAACAAAAAAGAGACAAATTAAAGTGAAAAGCAAACTGGCAAAAAGAGACATATATATATATATATATATATATATATATATATATATATATATATATATATATAATTTAAATGTAATCTTGAATTACATTATTGTCAAAAAGACCAATAAAATTGAGCAATGTGATCGAAGTACAGACTTTCAAGTTAAATTCAATTTAAGAAAAATATTGCATTGTTCAGGATAACCAGTTTTACATGGGCCCTCAATGTTCAACAGCTAAAATGACTTGTTTTATGGATTCAAATGCTTCTTGTCAAAGTCTGCCTAACTGTCACCCACTGACATCACCACATGCTGCGTTTCCTACCCTTAAACTGCTTTACCAGGCCTTTACTGCAATTCCGTTTGCTGCTTGTTTCAGACTTTTTTTGCCTTCAGTTTTGTCTGAAGTCTAAAGCATTCTTCATGATCAACTTTTGGGGTGCTTCTGAAGTTTGTTTTCATTTACTAACTATCTGTACTGTGATGTACTATGCTATTAATGTTGTACTGTTTGACTGAATCTGAAATTATACTGTAATTCAGAATTCATCCTGCTATTTCCATTAGCTGTTACATCAATAAACAGCAATGACCCAGTTCCACTGGCAGTCAGAACTTGCCATGTTTAATGGATGATGTGGGATAATCTGTCTCATAATCTCTTTGTTTCCTTCTGTATACTCTTCTCTCGCCATCATTCTGGTCCATGCTAAGCTTGGCTTCGCCTGTTCGAAAAATAGTTTAACAGAATGCCTTTCAGGAGCACGTGGACTGTTTTTTTTTTTTTATAGATGTTTTCAGGCAAAGTCTAATCAGGCTTTTCTGTTCTTACGCACAGTACAGACCAAAAGTTTGGACACACCTTCTTATTCAAAGAGTTTTCTTTATTGTGTTCTTTATTGTGTTCTTTAGCCCAAACAAGTCTCTTCTGCTTGTTGCCTGTCCTTAGCAGTGGTTTTTTCCTAGCAATATTCTACTATGAAGGCCTGATTCACACAGTCTCCTCTTAACAGTTGTTCTAGAGATGCGTCTGCTGCTAGAACTCTGTGTGGCATTGACCTGCTCTCTGATCTGAGCTGCTGTTAACCTGCGATGAGCCAGTTTCTTTGTAGCGCTTGATGGTTTTTGTGACTGCACTTGGGGACACTTTCAACGTTTTCCCAATTTTTCGGAAATTATTGTGGTGATATATAGATGCAAAATAACCAAAATTGGGTTACATCATAGTTCAAATGTATATGGATCATTACATGGTTTGAGTCCTGGCTTATTGAGCATGATTTTGAGCATCCTTACTTTGAAAAAAAAAAAAAAAAAAACCAAGTAACTGAACCCGATCAGCACACATTACCATTAAAATAGCACATTCAAGCACAACACGGCAGTGTATCAGTGATTGGCTCGATCCCTGCCTCCTCAGCAATGTCAAGGATTTAATTTAGTGCCAGTAGATAAAGTGAACATAAAAATGCAGTCCAGTAAAAAGAACATGCATGGAAGAATCTAAATTGATCAGGCAATATACTAAATCTTACATTCACTATAGGCTGACCGCACACAAACCCTGAAGCTGTGTGGTACAGCGAGTCACGGGGATTAGAGTAGAGATTTGCTTATGCTACATTTCAAACATATAGTGGTTTTATTGCTGCATGAGTATTGTGATATATGTACCACATAAGACGGAGAAAAAAATTCTGGTCTCCAAAAACCTTTTAAAGACCAACACAAGAGACACCTCTAGAAAACCGATTGTTTTCATTATCCCTTACAGAGAGGAGCGTAACTAAATTCCCTTCTAAAAAAACCCCTCATAATTGCTTTGAGTACATATTACAGTGTTTACTGTATGGCTCCTGAACCTACAGAAAGTGCTGACTTGACACACAGAGGATTCTGAGGGCTGTTGTGAACTCCTCATACTGAGAGGAAGACTGTGGAGATGATGGAGTTTATCGACATCGAGCTAATGTGGTTGTTAAAAAAAAAAAAAAAGAGACAATGCTTTAGCACTTAGACAGAGAATGCAGACAGACCGACAGAGCATGTAATCTCAGTATAAATACATCTGTTCCTGGAAGGCCCCTGGATTTGTGAGAAAGCATACCTGAAATAAACAGCAGAATAAAGACCCTGTCACCTGTAGATTATTAGTAATTAGACCCCTTCCTCTCTTGTTGCTGCGGATTCCTCAACGAGTTGTTGCGTTTGGGACTTGTGTTGTGTTTTGTTCCTTATGGAGTTTTTATTGTTGAGTTTGCTGTCACTGCTGTTTCACTTTGCTACTGATGGATTGGACGCTCTGTGTTGTGACATTTTGGTGGCATGCACGTCACATGCTCATTGATTGTTGGCAGTGTTTGCGACAGTCACTGTAGGATGCGCTTGCATCCAGTATTCTTTCATGGACTGTTAGATTGCATATTTAATCTAGCAATTTGTATGACCTTAATTATGATGGTATTTCGTTAGACAGTCAAATTCTATGATTTTATTCTATGATTTACTTTGTGAGAATCTGTAAATGTAACTAATGACTTTATTCTTCTCTGATTAGTGAATTTCCTTATGATATATTGTTATTTTTATTGTATATTTGTATTGTATTACTTTTATCATTTGTACATACCAAATATATCCACTCATAGAAATACAAATCAGTTAATTTATAATGTCCCGCCACACACCTCCACGTAATTTTCCATTTGCTTATCATTATTTAATGCATATTTTTGTAAAAAAAAAAAAAAAAAAAACAAAAAAAACAGAAGAATATGGCACAACAGCAACTCTGTCTGGAAGAAACCATCGACCAATGATCAGGTAAGAAGGGCATTGATCAGAGATGCAAACATGATACCAAGAATAACTCTGAAGGAACTGGTGACTTTCAGAGACTTTCAGAAGGAGAAGAGGGAGAAGCTGTTCATTACAGCAAAAATATTTAACTTTGACATTCCCAAATCATAGGGATTTAGGTGAGTAGTAAGAAGAGAAAAATCCAAAATACTTACCAAAATATTTTTGGAGATTCAAAGTCAAAAAGGTTAATCTGGTATGCTGAGAGCAAGTTTCTGGTCTTGGGATAAAAATGCTGTTGGTAGAATCTCAACACCTGATAGGATATGGTGATGTGTACAGCTATCCCAGCAGGTAAGATTTAACGTCAATCAGCAAAACTGAAAATTCATTTAGAAGAATATCTACATAAATTTACATTATGTTATTAAACACATCAGTTTCTGACCTGTTTTTCTTCCTACCGTGCCATCCACCTGTCACTCTGCCTGCCATCTGTGCTGTCTGACAAGTGACTGAGGTCACTGTGTGTGGTCCCACTGTTGTTTTTAACTGTTATGTGTTGGAGAAAAACCTACCTGTATCTAACTAAAAATATTTTATTAGACATATATCTGTTATGTAGATTGCATTACAGCCATTTAACATTAAAAGTACAGCAAAATGCTAGTGAAATACTATGGGATGCTTAATAACGCTAATCAAAGTATAATACCAGCCCTGATGAAATGGTCACTGCAGAAGCGCAATCACTAACAGGGGCTTTAAATAGGATTAGCCTCGTTTCCCCGCTGGATGACTGATAGACGCACATCTCTTTTCTTTTCGTCAATGGGAAACTAATAAAACGTTCTTGCCGGTTTTTGATATGGTATCTTTTTTTGATTCAGGTTCTAATCCACAAATTTCACTTTATATGACATTTGTTTGTTATAGCCGATACAGAATGTTCACAAACCAGACACAAAAATGTACTTACAGTTGCACTGAATGTATTGCATTGCATATTGAATGACAGCAATGTTCCACTCTATCCCAGATTATTGGCTAAAAGATTGAAGCGCGCTGAAAAATCTTTCAAAGGGCTCTGCTGCTAGACTGTTTGACGAGTCTGGAGATATTGTACCAAACAGTATTTTTACAAAATCGACACTGCAGCACTAGAAGATAGTTATGCGAGCGGGAATGCTACCTGTGAGTTACGTAAAGCTCAGCTCCATCTTAAACAATTCTTACATAAGTTTACCCCGACTGTCTTTGCGCAAGTCCATTCTCCACCAACTAAAAAGCTTCTTAGACACCATATCAATTTCTCTTTCACTTTATCTTTACGATCGATTAAATGGGAATAAATTAATTGATTAAAGCACTGGAGTACTGCATTTGATTTTACATCTTTTTTATTTATGGGTGACATACTATTCTCCATGCTAATCCCAAGCACTCATGTGATGTTTCTTTTTGATGCGACACATTTAAAGACTTCTTCTCATTTTTGTACTTCTGCTGACAAAAACATTTATATGCTTGAATTGCTCCAGCCTTAGAGAATTTTAAGTGAAATGCTGAGTACTGAATTATTCAGTAGACTTTGGACCTGCATTCAATTATTCAAGTGAAACACAAATAAACTGCCATAATTAGCAGTGAAAACCTGCTCCAATAAATATTAACTTGACCCAGTTACTCTCAGTATGTACAATATAATATGGTCTGAAAGGCAATCCTAAAGAAAGGCCACCTCTTTCCAATGTAGATTTTAATGTAGAATTCTTAATTGTTTCTATTTATGCATGAAACACAAGACATGATTGTCCTACCTGAGCCAACGTTCAGATTCCTCACGCTGTCCTTGGCACTAACTCTGTTATTGGGTGGGTAGTCTGGCACTGGTGCTTCATAATGCCTTTCAGGAGCACGTGGACTGCTCTTGCTGTGGTAAGATCTAGGTTAAAGAAGGGAACAATAATTATTCATGAAAAATATACAAACTGAGCAAAGGCACAGGCTAAAAATTGCTTGTGCTAACAAATGAGCAATGGCAATTTACAGAAAGGCACAACCAGTGCCACATAACTTAGCAAACTTTAGGTATATTTGACTATGCATGAGTGTATTAAGTGTATTGGTTCATGGGGTTTGACAAATAACTACCATCATACCATTTAAGAGAATGTAAGATGGAAGTTACCCTGATTTAACTTAATGATAAAGCAATTAATCACCAGAGACCTGTTTAAGATCTGCTTAAACCTTCAAATAATGTACAACCCTTTTACTATATTATTGGTAAGACAGGTGTGAATGCACAAAACAAAAAAACATAAAAATGCTTTGCCTTGTTCGAAGAATCTTGATGTCTGCTTTAACATGTACAGTACGGAGTAAGGACAGATTACAGCAATGGGTACAGCAATAATCCATTAACCCATTCTGGTTTGTGTCAACAGTGGTGACATACTGGTGTGGGCAATGTTCTATCTGGCCTACACTGAACCCCTTAATATCAATCAACATCAGTGGCAGAGAGTATCTGAATATTATTTCTGGCATTGTGCATCCTTTTATGGCCACACGCAGCAAAGAAACAGGGCACATTTTTAGAGGCTAGTCCAGAATGAACATGTGCAATATCACAAAGTAGAATCCATGTCAACCTAGTTCCATGAATATGAGCTCAGTGCATACTACAATGGTCTCTCCAGTCACCAGATTTGAAGCTAACAGAGGACCTTTGAGATGGAATAAAACGGTAGATGTTCAGCAGGAATGTGCAACAGAAAAATCTGCAGTGATTACCTGATGCAACCATGTCACCATGGAGCAGAATCTCAGAATGAAATGCTTGCAATAATGGAATTGAGGCTATTCCGTTCCTGCCCAGTATTAGGTATAGTCCTCCTAATGAATTGGCTGGTGATTGAGTGGGCGTGTGTGTGTGTGTGTGTGTGTGTGTGTGTGTGTGTTTAATGTAATGAATTGAACCCTACAAGTAAGTAGACAGAATAGCAAAAATATCATGAGTGTACCTAATGACATGTCTGCTTACAGTACATGTCTAGTGAATTGTTCACTGCTGGGGTTTATCGAGATGCAATCAGCTGTACACTGAAGGAGCCAAGAGAGAACTGGCTGATCATTTTGTCAGAATGAAGGATATCTCTTTTTGTGGTGGGCCATTTCAACAACAATGGGCATAATACTAATGACATCTCTGCAATTTCTAGAGGCTGCTTCTTGTGCAGTGAAATGAGGAAGCTTAAGCAATTTTCATTATATTTTTACAGCTCATAAAAACAGAAAGTACAATATTGCAGTATTGCAATTGTAAGGATGTGAATATTGGTTGCTTAGCTCTTGATCCAGGATACATCTTACCTAAACAATCTAATGCTAACAGCATAAAACATTCACATACAGAACTATGAAAAAATAATTGCAGTCTTCCTGGATGTGTTTTGCTAATTTTTAACACTTAAATGATTGAGATCATTAAATAAGTTTTAATAATACTCAAAGAAAACCTGAATAAGTACAAAATGCAGTTCATAAATGATTATTTTCATTTACTTTGCAGTTTTTACCACCAAGGGTGACACAGCCAGTTATTAGGTTTAGGGTCAGTTACTTTTTACAGAGGGCCAGGCAGGCTGGGACAGATATTTTCCCTTTAGAAAGGATCATTTCAAAACTGCATTTTGTATTTACTCGGTTTATCTTTGTGTAATATTCTAAAGAGGTGGAGGGATGCACTTGGGAAAATAGACATGAACATCTGTAGGAGTAAGATGGTGTGTAAATGAGAGAGAAGGTGTGTGTGTGGGGGGGGTGTAGATAGAAAATGTAGAGGAGTTTAAATATTTAGGGTCATCTACCCAAAGCAATGAATGGGTGGAGAAGAGTAACAGGTTAGTAGCAGAGTGATCTGTTACCGAAAGGTATTGGCAAGAATGAAAGGGAAAGTTTATAGGACGGTAGAGGAACCAGCAATGTTGTATGGTGAGTTGGAGAACTGAAGATATTGCGATTTGCTTTGGGAGTGACAAGAATGCACAGGATTAGGAATGAATATATTAAAGGTACAGTGCAAGTAGGATGGTTTGGGGACAAAGTGAGGCCAGATTAAGATAGTTTGGACATGTGGAGAAGGGATGGGGTTAATTGGGTACAGAATGTTTGAGATGGAGCTACCAGGCAAGAGGGAAAGAGGAAAGCCAATGAGGAGGTTTATGGATGTGGCAAGAGAGGACATGCAGGAGGTTGGAGTGACGAAGATGTGGTAGACAATTAAATAGAGACAAATGGTCTGCTGTGGTGACCCCAAATGGGAGCAGCCAAATGAAGATGATGATGATCATCTTTGTGTAATATTAAAATTTGTTTAATGAGCAGAATAATTTATAGGAAGTGACAAATATGCAAAAAAAAAAAAAAAAACACACACACAACATTACATGCATCCTAATTGTTTTTCTGTTTATATCATTATCATTACCCTTTTAAATTATGCCATAGAGTAGTCTTTCTCTTCCTACTGTATATATGTCCAACCAGCTGTACTGAAAAGCTGACACTCAATCCATTCTAAGAAGAAATCTATAGACTAGGCTGCACTAAGTTTGGAGTATACCATTTTCAAAACCACATAATGTTCTCCTCCACAATATATATATATATATATATATATATATATATATATATATATATATATATATATATATAGTACAGTATAAGTATGTACAAGTACCTGTCTCATAAGGAATCAACTGGGATACCTACTGTATAAGATCTGTGCATTTCATTCTGCTCTTCTTATTGTACATGCCTTCACTGGGAAGAATTATTGGAGTCGGTATGCATTACAGCCTGCCCAATAATCAGCTGAGTTTTTTCTTTTTTCTTTTTTTTATCAGTTGATTAAAAAAATCGGCAGCTGTAAAACATTTCTGAAGACAGAACCTCTGATCCCAGCATATTCAGTGATTCAACTAAGCATGACTGTCAAGCTCAGTCTATAATCATTACAACCATCGATAACAATCAGTGCCCATTTGGACTTCATACCCCCTTTGCAATAATCTCTAAATCTTGTGGCTTTACACTGGATCCCCTCAGGAAAAATCTGATAATACCTGTCAGAAACAGCTTATCTCTGCATTTACCATCTCATCCCACTGAAATACATCTGTTGTCCATCATATCAACATTTATTGGTACCCTCAGATAATCTAAAAAGGAACGTGCCCTTTACTCCCTACTTTATCTCTCATTATTGGTTTGGTTGCTGTTTACATGTCATGTATCAGCATCAGATTATATCCCTAGGTGCAGTTACTCATCTGGGCCTGCAGTCCATTATGATTGCCGGTGAATGATTAAACTGTAATAATCTCATTATTATTTAGCATGATGCTTGCTCAAATGTGAATCACAATTTTTCTACATTGGAATTGAGATCATGATTCTCGCACATGAATCAAATTTTTTTTCGCCCAAAACATTTACTGCATTTTACACAAGAAAAAATCTACACAGAACTCAAAAATGACAACAAAAAGGTTGCCTTTATTTATTTTAATAAGGTAAAAAAGGAGGAAAACAGAAATAGCACCTGTGCCATTTCTACATAGCTACAGTTAGTTTATATCATATTTTATCTGAATAAAGTAAATGTCACAGGTTTCCTTTAAAAAAGAAATACATATTTTACTGTTTAGAATTTATGGTTGTCTAAGGGTTTATTGCTCAATCTTAACACCCTTCTAGTATATTTCTCTATAGCTTTTGATCCATTTTCAGAGGTTCTGTGTAACAGCAAGAACCAACGCGTCAGGTTTAATTAACCAATACAGTAAGTTATATCCCAATTGGCATTGTACATGTCAGTCTCTATTCAGACAGTAGTTTTTATTAGTGTTTTAATGTGTGGAATATTTAACTTATTCTGATGAAAATACTAATATAAACAAATGCATATGATGATAAAGTATACATTTAGCTGCTAAACACAAAAACAGAAGAAAACCTAAGGGTTTGACACACACGCACATTGTGGGACACAGAGAGCATTAATATCTCTACTCTAGGCTCTGATTGGCCGGAATTGAGTGAGCGAGCGTTGAGATATTGACCATGCGCTAAGATTGGTGCGCTATAAATTAGGAAGCGAGGTGAGGGAAGCGATGGAGTTGTACAGTATGACTGAATCATTCGCTCATTTCTGGCCTGATTGGTGAATTAGTAATGTTTTGTTTTACACTGTGCGTGTGTGACCAGTGAGTGTGACTGATATAGCATCTGGGATTCTTCAGTAAATAAGTGAACATGTGATCGCAGTGTGATCTGAAATTGAATCACTGTCATTTAGAAATCAGATTGCGTGTACACTATGTATGAAACGTGATTTAAAAAAAAAGAAATTCTTTAAAGAGCACACATCTACTTTTTTCTCCTTGGTCTAGCAGTTACTTTATTCTTCATTTCTCTGACATTATTATTCACTGTGCATAACCATTATTACACTGTTGTACAAGTTGTATGATTACTTTTATTAAATATTATAGCAGCAATTTCTATTGCCTTCCACTACTTTCAAATTTAAATGCCTGGATTAGACGGTGTTCTGCCTCAGATATTAGTCACTTTGGAAGAAAAAGAAATAAAGTGAAAATAGATTTTTTTTTATTTTGATCATACCATATGCCAGAGTTTAACAACTCACCCTGGAGGGCAATGCTGTTCATCAATAGCATCCACCGCACTCTCCACCGAGTTGAGCAAAGACTGGATTTGATTGGCTGATTCCTTCAACAGGAAGCGAGTCACGAACTGCTCAATATTAGTTCCTCTTTCATACACCTGTTAAAAAAGAGAGCGCATATACATTAGAGAGCGTGAGTGGAAAAAGGCAGACCGCAGCAGCTCATACTGTATTTAATGAGCGGGTGCCTAAGTCCCTGCAAGCTCATCAGTGTGTTGTGTTGCAGCAGAAGGCTTTTAACATAATACCGTAGAACTGAAGTAAACGTTCAGTACAGCAGATGGTGAAGTAACTTTGAAGTATGAACAGGACAAAACAAAAAGTCAACCAAGTGTGGTAATAGCAAGAAATAAAAATGAGATATGAGAAACTGGGAAATGATGTGCCAGATTGTGACGGCTTGCTTCATTGCTATGATACACCAAAGTCAAGGAGCAAATTCTTTTAGTGTTGATTACGATAGGAATACAAAAAACATCGACATGGCAATTCCCTTGTTTCACATTTATGATATTGAACCGAACGAAAAGTAGGAGACTTCCTACTTGTGATTATGAGTCTATTACTATGGAGTAATAGTATCTTTTTGACACCTGCAAATCATAGAGCATTAATACAGTATGCCACAATGCTAGTCTTTATAGTAACCAGAAATATACACAAAGAAAACACACGTATTACACAAACACTAATAATTATACTCAACCATAAAAATTATACACAAGATTTTCCACAATGTCCATAAAAATAAATGCCGTAAGGCTCCTATTTCAGGATTACTGATATTATTCACTCTGTTTCCACTCTCACATGACATTCAATAATCCCCATAGGAGGGGTATCAGGTTTCACTCTCTCACTTGTCTAGACAGACACTGCAAAACATCTGACGGTGAGTGAAAAAATTGTGCTAGTTTTTACTAGCTTTTCATGGTTTTATAACAAAATGCTGAAGTGCAAGACGACTGAACACAGCGACACACCTGATGGTTTATAGTGCATTGCTAAGCAGATTCTTGCTGACTGTGGTTTATGAAAAGCAAAAAAAGAAGAAGAAATAACACGGATAGTGGACAACCTAGGTTTTGGAAACCTGGCTAGACAAACAGCCAGTGTGTGTGTGTGTGTGTGTGTGTGTGTGTGTGTGTGTGTGTGTGTTTGCAGCATGATTAATGTTAGTGACACTGCCAGGCCAGCAGTTCTGCATTGCGTTTTACTACAACTGAAGGTTTCACACACGTCAGCAAGAAGTAAAGCTATGACTGGTGGTAATGCAGATTCCTTAAGGGAAAAAAAAAAGTTAAAGACAAATGTGATGGGTCACAATGACTACACGGCAAATGGTCACTATTTTAAGTAGAAAATCTATGATAAAGCAGCTTTACTGCAACCACATGAACATTTAGAAATAGATGAATATTAGAGATATCTCCAGAAGACAATCAGCCCTAAGGTTGCCAGAGCATCAATAAGGCCATCAAGGGCCATTTGCAAATTGCAAGTTGTTGAGAAAGTCAAGATAAAATCTTTAATCTTTAACAGATGAGCTTCGCATAAATGTCCTCCATTTGTCCCCACATAGTACATATTTTACCCTATGTCTCGTTGGTTTCACCTGTTGTCAAAATTTTCAGATCTTTCTTAATTGTTTGCTTCATATGGCCTCTATTTCTTGTAACCTGTTTCCCAGTTCTCCTCATTCTTAAAAAAATGTCTTTCTATGCTTTTCTGACTTAAATGAGAAGTAGAAAGATCAAAACATTTATTGATAGACATTGATTATTGAAAAGCTACTTGTGTAAGCCATTAGTGATACAGTGGCATGAAAATGTTTGGGCACCCAGAGTAACTGTAAATAATTATGTGAGTGGAAGATCAACTTCAAAGATCACAAGGCGTAAAGTTAAAGATAAAACACAAATGTATGCACTGTGGCCTAGCACCTCCAGGGTCGAGGGGTTTGATTCCCACCTCGGTTCTGTGTGCATGGAGCTGGCCATTTTCCCCTTGTGCTTGCTGGGTTTCCTCTCACAGTCCGAAGACATGCAGATTAGGCTAATTGCCATTCCCAATTTGCCCATAGTGTGTGTGTGGGTGTGTGTGCCCGGTGATGGCTTGGCACCATGTCCAGTGCAGGATACCACTTTCCCATAGAAGATGAATGAATGAATATTTGCTTTGTATGATTTAAGAGTGCAAAAAAACAAAAGGTGCCCAAGGCACCTCAAGAGATTTCTTACATTTAACAAAGTCTCCAACATTAATTTGCTCATACGTCTGGTTCACAATCATGGTTAGGAAAAGCCAGATAATGCATATTTAAAAGCTTTATAAATACTCTGACTCATCAACCCTATTTCCTACAATAAACAGCCACTGGCTGCTTTAAGTGGCACTCTAAAATTGAAACAATTAATGCCTACAAATTAGGAGAAGGCCGTAAGAGCATATCATAGCATTCTTCTTCATTTTGCTATGTAACTGGTATGTTGACAGGAACCTGAAAGTTGAAGTCTAAAACACCAAGAAAACCTTTCAGAAGTCCAAATACAATTGTTAGAAAGTGATAGTAGGATTGCTAGAAAGTGCTACTATGCCGTGATTTTATGAATGAGTAAAGGGAAAACCATTTCCTGTGGGCTCACAACAAAATTACATCCCTGGTGCATTTTGGAAACAAATCTTGTGGACTGACGGGGTTAAAATAGAACCTTCTTTCCCCCAGAGTTAACAAAGGTATGTTTGGGTGCAGAATTTCACGAAAAGTAACACCTCATCAACTGTTAAGCAAGGTGGTGGATCGGTCAGGATTTGGGCTTGTGGTGTAGCCAGTGCCATGAGAAACATTTTCACTCACAATCAGAAGAACTGATTCAATTATATACCAGCACAGTCTAGAAGCAAACATCAGGCCATGTGTAAAAAAAAATTATCTAAAAGATGAAACGAGAGTTTCCTGGCCTCTACAACAAGATCATCTTCACTTCCTCCACCTACCCGGTAAGTGTTGGGGGTGAGGGAAAGGGGGGAGGTGCAGTTGGCAATTCATGGCCCGGTTAGTAGCTTCCTGGATGGAGGTGGTGCTCTGTAAGAGTCTTCTGGGGACATTTTCTGGCTTTGCAGCCGTCATGGGATGTTGCAAGTGCTCTGACTGGAATTGAGTTAGGTGGAAGTCTTGAGATGTGTCCAAACCATTTTATTTGCTGAAGCTTTATATGATGTAGAATTGGTTTGAGATCTAGTTGCTTTCTGATGTCGTTTCGAATCCAGCCTCTGATGGTGATACCCAAGGCCCCCCTTAGGCACCTCATCTCTATAGTCAGCAACCTCCGGCAATTTTCCGCTCACAGTACCCAGGTTTGGCAGTCATTGTGAGAGTAGGGATGAATATGGCTTGGATGAGATTGCTTTTTGTGACAAAGGGAATGCATTTGTGGGGCAGGATTGGGACCGCAGGCTGACGTCTTGGTTTGCCTTTGTGGATCAGGTGTTTATTTCTCTATCCATTTGCCCATCATCTGTGAGAACTAAGCACAGGTATTCCCAATTTGGTGCTCGTAGGGAACTCTGTTCTTCCTATCGACATAACATCTATTTTATTCTAGGCTGTGTTTAATTCTATGTTATGACCAACATCTTGTGGATATAGTCTTGTAGCAATCCTTGTGTTGGTGCTATTAGGACCTCGTCATCAGCAAAGTGTAACTCATTGTTTTTCCCACTCGTACAGTGAGTGGGGAAAAATACAACCCTGCATCATGCCTGATATCTCTTGAAAGGACTCTGAGAGCTGTGTTTGTTATTGCACCCTGTTGAGACTCTCTTTCTAGAGACTACCGCACACAATAGGCAGTCCATACTGTGTGAGAACTGACCATAGTTTGCTCCTGTCCAGTTTGTCAAAGACTTTTTCTACAACAGGATAAGAATCATAAATGGACCTCAAAATGCACAATGGACTACTTCTAGAGGCCCAAGCTAAAGGTTTTGGCATGGCCCTCACAGTCCCCCAGCCCTACACATAATCAAAGTATGTGGATAGACCTCCAAAGAGCAGTGCAACAGGAAGGCCCAAGAACTAAATGACTTTTTGCAAAAAAGAATAGGTAAAAATGCTCTTAGCTGGTTTTACAAACTGTTCTATTTGTCAAAAATGGTGTTACTAAGTACTGATCATGCAGGGTGCTCACTGAAACTATTCAAAATATCAGACATTTTGACGAGGGGTGCCCAGATGATGTGTTTTCATTCCAGTCTATCCTTGTTGAAAGCATATTTGAGGGTTTTAATGGGATCTTGTAAATTCAAACAACTAATACTGATTTAAACTTTACGAACATATGATTATGAATTTGCTACTTTAGAAATAAATGTATGATAAGTTGTACATTACATTTTGTTAGGCTCACACTGTTTTTTGTTTTCTGTCCATGAAGCCTTCTGTTAATGTTTAATGCCTAAAGCATCAAAAGGGGTTTCAAGGAGTTCTCAAGCTAAATTATTATTATTATTATTTTTTTTTTTGTGCAAGCTTGTGCATATTAGTGTTTATGTCCATGTTATAATAGAGTATGTTCTAATATAATGCATGTATCACTCTTGGCATAAGCCTGAGTACATGCAGACCAAGTAATTTTTTAATGCACTTTAATACAGTCTAAAATGTAGTGTAAACTATAAGCAGCCATCCTCCCTTTATTATGACGAGGTTTTCACTGTCATAATTTTAAATGAATCAATTAGCATAACATGCATAGAACTTGAAATATCACTGAAATCAAAATATGAGATGATTTTATGTGTGTGCAAAAAAGGGGGAAATGATAAAACGTGGGATTAACATGTGTGTAACCAGTGATTAAATGTGTTTAAAATGGAACCTAAGTAGCTGAATATTAATACAAGCTAAACAGATTAGAACATAAGCCATCTGTCACTGCAAAAAATATATATATATTTGCATCCTTTGCTTGTTATGATTTAGGAGAAATACTGAATAACAATGAGTAAAAAAGTGGACATGCACATTTCTGTTGAAAGGAAATAAATGACTGAAGTTCTTTGCCGGGGGAATAGGTTCATGTATTATAAATAACTATTGCACATGTGTAATAAATATTACAGAAGTAGCAGCAATGTCTTTGGGGTAATATACGTATACTGTTTTATTATGAAAGATCTCTGTTTTCATTTTTACAGCTGAACAAAAGAACTCTAAGCAAAAGATTCTAACATTCTAACATTTTAAACATGTAAATTAACTAATTAAATAAAAGGTAAACTTAAATAATCAGATATGTTAACTTAATGAAACTTCAAATACCTAAACTGAATTTTGATATGTTGTACATGATTCTCCATTACCCACTACTTCAGCAATTTTCTTCTTAAAACAGCATTTGCTGTTCTCCAATAGGGTGTGAAAGACATCAACAACCCTGTAAGGTTCCATAATTTGAGCTGGCCATTCCATTTGCATTCATGAGAAAAAGAATTGATCTGTGGAACCTGCCTAGGGTTTCCATTCATAATGCAGAAATTAGCAGATATGCTTTTATAATAGCTCTTAACAGTAGACAAGCAGACTGAGGCTGGCTCCAAAACACTCATGTCAAGAAATCCACCCATAATCAAATATTTTATTATTTAAAGGTGACGCAGTAGCCTGAATTAGCTGTATGTTTCATGCTATTAGCTTGCAAGATCAGTCTATATATCTTAATGTTATGCTTGGAGTATGCCGTTTGCTTGAATTTTGTGCAGGTCTCTTCAAAAGCGGTTTCTACATATCACGGTGTTGCTAAGAAACATATTGACTCCTGTTGCTAGGATACAATTAATTGGTTCATGTCTGAACAGCTATGTGGCATCTAAGGACCAAGAGGATCTGTGTCTTAATATAGAGAAGACACCACACATATGCCTGCATATCTATTTAAAATAAAGTATGCCGGGCCATAAAAACATGCAAGGTACATGCATCTGTACTTTCTTCTTTTCCGAAGCTGAATCTGTTCAGTTAAAAAATGGCTATTTTATTTCAAGGCGAATCAGTATTTTACCACATAGGCCACTAAAATAATGCACTTAAAATAATGCCTCCTATTTAAGCGTTAATTGCCTTTGTCTTGTGTGTGAAAAGGAACATAAGAGGTAAACATTTAAAGTGAGCTTTAAATCGTGAAAGTGTGTTAGTGTGACAAAAAGGAGATGTGCCTTAATTACTGAGCAGAACAGAAAATTAGGTGAAGGTAGACCTGTAGGCCATCTAGGCCAGTTTACTAAGCTTCAGACAAATAAGGAGATTCAATCCTAATCACATTATGTAGCCGGAAAACTGGAGTTATGGCATAATGTGGTTATTCAGCCCAGGATACAACCATTCACATGCTTGGATCAGAGCTGCCTGGGCTTTATAGACTGGGATTAAATCTAGAGCTGGGAGAAAATGAAGGTCAGGGAATATGGTCTTTGGTGTATGTGTGTGTGTGTGTGTGTGTGTGTGTGTGTGTGAGAGAGAGAGAGAGAGATACAGTCATGTTCAAAAGTTAGTATGTGTTTTGTGAAAAAAAAAACACACACACACAATAGCGGTTCTCAGTATCAGGCAAATACAACCTTAGAACAACATAATCTAACTTTTTTTTCTGCTTGAAATCATTAAAAAAAAAATTAACCAAAAATACTAAGTTTTTTTTAGTATTTTTAGAAAGTCTGAAAATTTATGTTCATTTATGCACTCAGTACATTGGCAGGTCTCCTTTAGTATCAAATACTGCATCAGTATAGCATGGCAAGGAGGCGATCAGCCTGTGGCACTGCTGAGGCTTTACCAGGATTAAACACTGCTTTGACAGCAGCCTTTAGCTAATCGGTATTGCTGGGTTGGGTGTTTCTCATGTTCCTCTTGACAACACCGCAAGAGTGTCTGTAGGGTTCAGGTTGGTTGGCCGATCATGCACAGTAATATCGTCAGCAAACCAGCTAGTCGTAAGTCCTTCTGGAAAAGGAAATCAGCATCTCTATAAAGCTTGTAAGCAGTCGGAAGGATTAAGTGCTCTAAACTCTTCTGGTAGGCGGCTTCACTGGCTTTGGTAAAACACAGTGGACCAACACCAGTAGATGACATAGCACCCAAAATCATCACCAACTGTGTAAAGTTCACACTGCACGACTTGGATTCTGTGCCTCCCTATTCTGCCTCCAGACTCCGCGACCTTGATTTCCAAATGAAATGCAAAATTTACTTTGAAAAAAGAAAAGAAAAAGAAAAAAAAACACTTTGGACCACCGAGCTACAGTCATGTTCTTTTTCTCCTTATCCTAGTAAATACATTTCTGACACTGTCTCTAATTCAGGAAGGATTATGGAGTTGTTTAAGGATTAAGGAATTAAGGAGAGGTTTGATACTAGGTATACAACAGTTGGCACCAATTTCCTGAAGACGTATAGCGTAGTGGCTTTTAAAACACTGACCCCAGTCTCGCTCCACTTCTTGCGAAGGTCTCCCAAATTCTTGAATTGGCTTTGCTTGACAATCTTCTTAAAGCTTGTGTCATCCCCACTGCTTGTGCACCTTTTCCTACCAGACTTTCCCCTCCAGACAACCCTCCAAGAATATGCTTCGTATCAGCACCGTGTGGATTATTATTTTCTGGATAACTGTCAGGTTAGCAGGCTTCCCCTTGCAAGCACTGAATTACATAGAGAGATACATGGCATTTATACTGCATGAATAGTAATTGACTCAAATTTGAAATGAAATATTCTAATATTTTGAAATACTAGATATTCGTTGTAAGCTGTACTGAAAACAAAAAAGGTGCATTCTGGAGCAGGTGTATCAGCAATTGCACCCCATGCTGGATGTCTGCTTTAACTTCATTATTTTATTGTGGGTATTTAGTTTTTCATGACAGCTTGGACACCTTCTGTTTGCAACCTCATCCAATTTTACACGCTCTTCAATTGTTTCACAAATTATTTTGTGACACTTTGTCCTGACAAGGTGGATTTTAGCTTTGTAAAAAAAAAGAAGAGGTTTTTAGCAGAGAGTAAGTAATAAAAACATTACTTTTCCAGACACTGCCAAAAGTGATATTTTATCAACTTAAGTATACAGTCCAGACCAAAAGTTTGGACACACCTTCTCATTCAAAGAGAATTTGTATTATGGCAAGAAAAAAGCAGCTAAGTAAAGAAAAACGAGTGACCATCATTACTTTAAGAAATGAAGGTCAGTCAGTCCGAAAAATTGGGAAAACTTTGAAAGTCTCCCCAAGTGCAGTCACAAAAACCATCAAGCACTACAGAGAAACTGGCTCACATGCGGACCGCCCCAGGAAAGCAAGACCAAGAGTCACCTCTGCTGCGGAGGATAAGTTCAGCCGAGTCACCAGCCTCAGAAATCGCAGGTTAACAGCAGCTCAGATCAGAGAGCAGGTCAATGCCACACAGAGTTCTAGCAGCAGACACGTCTCTAGAACAAGTGTTAAGAGGAGACTGTGTGAATCAGGCCTTCATGGTAGAATATCTGCTAGGAAACCACTGCTAAGGACAGGCAACAAGCAGAAGAGACTTGTTTGGGCTTAAGAACACAATAAAGAAAACTCTTTGAATGAGAAGGTGTGTCCAAACTTTTGGTCTGTACTGTAGTTTCATTTAAGATTTAAGCAAAGCAAATATAAAATTATTAAGCCTATTACTATACATGTATCACGTTTTGGAGCATAAAATTTTAAGCATTTCTTTCAGAAAAAGAAAAATGCTTAAAAACATCCAAAATTACTTACCAATAGAACAAGATATTTATACTTTAAAAAAAAATAGAATCTGTCTTGATATAGGCATAATAATCTTATATTTGGCTTGGTGTATTCTTATATTAAGAATTTGCAGGGCGTTTGAGTATTTTCACTTCCTAAGATCGTCTTTGCGTGATGATTTTTTTTGTATTGTCCTCACTCTCGCTCGAGAGGCATAAAACATAGAATACAGACATGGACTTTAAAACTTAATTAAGCAAACCAAAGACGCTCAGGGCTTAGTGAGCTAGTTAGGCAGTGAGCATAGAAGTGAGAATCTTTTCTCACTTCTATGCCCTATCTCTGACCAGCACCATCTGCATAAAGATCCTACACAGTCACAGTTGGTAAAGTTTCATGGTAACAGATGGTGGGATTAAATGAAAGGAAACAAAACAACACCAGACAGGGCAACCCATTGCCATAGGAACAATAAGCTACACTTTGCAGTAAAAATGTGCTCCTAACACACAAAATCTATGCTGCCCCAATATGTCCCTGTGCTGTCTTTATCAGTATCGATCAGTTAAGATACCTTTAATGGAAGCATCTAAAAAAAAAAGTTCATTCATTATGCAACATCAGCTCATCACTCATTAGCCTTCCCTACCATTTAAGTGACTTTCCCATGAACAAAAGCAAACACCTTTTGCAAATGTCCGACAGTTTTGATGATTGACAATATTCTCTATATTACCAAGAATTTCTGTACTGCAAACAGTATAATAACTATCTTATATGAGGGTACATTACAAACATTTTCTTTAAGTTATTATAGTTCTAATCCTAAAACTACCCACACTAATATTAACCGACATTAGATAAATATGCTTGAAAATATGTTTGAAGAGAAACAAGTATGCATGAATAAGGAAGTAAGGTTATCAATTTGCAGACTTTCTATTTATTATCATGAATACCTTAGAACGTGTACAATGCAGATGGTTGCAACGTTGCAGATGGTTACAGATGGTTATAAATGAGACAATGTTGTGGAAAAGTAGCGAATACAGGTCTTAAAAGGATGTAAAGGTCACCTTTTCACTAATAATCTTTCTAATTAAGACCTACAGTAACTAACTGTTCCGGGGCTGAGCCCAAATAAAGTATAATGAAAATCTAGTGCACAATGTAGTGTGCAAGTTTGAACAGCTTGTTCTGCACACCATTAAGTGCCCTTAGGTTGTTTATGGTATAATTTGAGCTTCAGCAAATGGTTTTGTACCTTGGTTTAAGCCTTGGTTTAGTATCTGCTCCTTATGCCATTCAAAAGTTTGTGGAACTATGGCAGACAGATGTGTTATGTAATGTGCAACGGTTATGTACAGTCGTGGCCAAAAATTTGAAGAATGACACAAATATTAGTTTTCACAAAGTTTGCTGCTAAACTGCTTTTAGATCTTTGTTTCAGTTGTTTCTTTGATGTACTAAAATATCATTACAAGCACTTCATACGTTTCAAAGGCTTTTATCGACAATTACATGACATTTATGCAAAGAGTCAGTATTTGCAGTGTTGGCCCTTCTTTTTCAGGACCTCTGCAATTCGACTGGGCTGCTCTGGGTCAAATCCTGACTGATAGCAACCCATTCTTTCATAATCACTTCTTGGCGTTTGTCAGAATTAGTGGGTTTTTGTTTGTCCACCCGCCTCTTGAGGATTGACCACAAGTTCTCAATGGGATTAAGATCTGGGGAGTTTTGGTCCCAGAGCCATTTATAGTTATCACTTTTGCCTTAGGGCACGGTGCTCCATTATGCTGGAAAATGCATAAAATAACAAACAAACAAAAATAAAAATAACAAACAAACAAACAAACAAAAATTGTTAATTACTATATCCAAATGAAATAAATTGCTATCTCCAAATATCTGGGAAGGACATTTAGACATGATCAGTTTAAATGAGCTAAACTGCAACAGTGACAATGATCATTCCTCGGTAGAAAAAAAAAAACTAACTATTTTTTAAAATAAAGAACTCTTAATAAAAGCAGTTTGTTTTTCAGAAAGGTTGGTACAGATCTAATACTTATTGGGAGCACTTCTTATTGAGAATTCTCATTATGGAATTCTGTCTATGAAGGTAGCTTTCTATGCATGTACCTCAGTAAGAAGATAAGTTTCCATTAAGCTCTTTATGAAAAATGTTTTCATAAAGGAAGAAGTGCTCCAATAAACCAGCCTTCTATGGTTGCAGCATTTTATGAAGGCAGTCTTCTATAACGAGACAGCAGTCAGTGATCGAAATTCTCTACGGAATCAACTTTTATGAAGGCAGCCTTGCAGCATCCCATTAAGGCAACTTCTCACCAAGTGCTGGTTGTCATTTCCATTCAGGCAGCTGACAACAAATCTTTAGCCTGTAACCTGGATGCAGCATTAAAGAGCTTAGTGATAGAGTAACTATTAATGAAAGTCGAAAAAAATTGTGTGTGTATATATATATATATAATATATATCTTTTTACAAATAGCGCTACAGCTTTTTAAACAACACTTAACTCCAAATGGTGCTTAGCCAAACCGATTCTATGCTACAACACACTTTTGATCACACGTTTGATATGATGGAAAGTGGCAGAGCTTTCTAAAAGCAATTAAAAGAAAATGTGACAGTTCAGACTATTACTCCCGGCTCATTAGTGTTGAGGATAACACATCCACTGCATGAAACTGGGAATTCAAAATTTATTGCCACATATAACCACATGAATAGAGTAAATTGGGGTGAGCACTATAGAGAAAGAGAAATAGGGAGGGATAGTAAGGTATTTGTTGATTTACACAGATTCTTTGGCTTCAGTATCCAGAACAGGTTGTTTAATAACTAAACAACATATGGCTGCTGCATCTCACTAGGAACTTAAGAATGTGTAAAGGTTTAATTAAAAAAAATAAATATGGGTCTTAAATTTTTTAAACTTTTTTTCCCCTTAAACTGTCCACCCCCTTTCCACCTGGCCACAGAATAAATGTAATGATTTAATAAAGATTCAATAGGAAGTGGCATTTTCAGGCAGGCAAATCAGAAATAGTAACACCTGCTGAATCAATCACTTAGAAAGGATTTAGCTCAGCATGCACTGACAACTGCCACATGAAAAATGATTTGAAACAGCAGAGTTGCGAGACTGAAACCGTGGAGTGGAACAGTGACATATTTCAGGGGATCAAAATAAGCTGGTCCACAACAGATGTGTATGAGTGTGTATACACACACACGCATACACATTTGGACAGTGATATGATTTTCCTAATTTTGCCTCTCTATGCCACCAAAATGGGTTTGAAAATAAGCAATCTAGAGATGATTGAAGTGTGGATGTCCAGCCTAATTTAAAATATTAACACAAATATCTGATTAATCGTTAAGACATTTTTACAATATGCCTATATTTTCACATACTCAAAAGTAATTGGACTGATAATTTGACTAAAATTTTCATTGCCAGGTTTGGCCTGTTTTCGCACTATTTCGTGACAAATTAAGGGGTTCCAAGATTTTGCATTGACCTAAAGTGTTAAATTTGCATTTGGTAGCTGTTTATAGGAATTCTCAGTTTGTGATCCAAAGAGGTGTCAATGCAAGTAAAAGAGGCCAGCATTAGGGTGGAAAAAACAGACCCATCAAAGACATATCATAAAATTTAGAACTATGATTTTAAAAAGAAAGAATGTGCTGGTGAGCTTAGCAACACCAAAAGGGCTGGACACTATGGTTGGCAACTAAAGGGGGTGATCACAGAATATTTCCTTGTTAAAAAGCATATAAAGTCTATATTTAAGAGACAACTCCATAAATGTACTATAAATAAAGTAAATAAAAAAATTAAGTTCTAGAAACAAAACAGTAAACAAAAACTCAGTTGAACTCAAGTTACAAACCACTGTCTTTTTCACACTAGACTTTGGTAGAAAGCATCTAAAAGCCTGTCCAGTTATGTAATAAGATTTTTTGGACAGATGAAATCAATAATATCTGGTTCCAGAATGATGGGAAGAGATGTTTCTGGAAAAGAAAAGAAAGTGCTCATGATGCAAAGCCCACCACATCATCTGTATGATGTCATTATTTGTCCACATCATCAGCTAAAGGGGGCAACGGCCTGGCAAAGCATATTTAGAGAGAAAAAGTTAATCATGCCCACGGGCTCCAGATTTCAAGAAATGAATGACAATACACATTTACATCCAATTGTTAAAAATAATCCCTACATGTAGTTATGCTAGTTTGTCCTAATACTTTTGAGCAAGTAAAAATGAAGGGGTTGTGTAAAAGTATCTGCAATACTGTTACCAATTACTGCAATATTGAATTAAACCTAAAAGTCTACACTTCAATCGCATTTTGATTCCACTGTCCACTGTGGTGGTGTACAGAGGCACAATTTTTGAAAATTGTCCAAATGCTTACAGACTGGAACCTGCCTTTCCTCTTATTTTTCATTTTAATAAAAATATAGATTTTTAACACAACAGAATTTGTCTTGCAACATGGGTGACAAAGTTATTGGCATACTGTACATGTCGATTAATTTATTTGCTACTAGTCTACATTTAACCAAATTTGACCAAATATTAAACTGCACAAAAATTTCCTCCCTCACCTTTGGGAAAAATAAGGGGCACGCATCAAGTAATGGACAGGTCTTATTTGACCGATCGTTATCAGTTTTAGATAGGGCCTATTTTACATGTAATAAAATTAAGTCTGTTGTTCAACAGGGTTCTGTTTTAGGCCCATTGCTATATTTTCTCTATACGCTTACTCTCTGTAACAATTCGTGAGCATGGTATTAGTTATCACTCTTATGCTGATGACACAGAGTTATTTGTCTCAGCAAAGGGGCGAAGCTTTTTCTTATAAAGCCTCAGTGTTTACAAAACAGTGTTTAAATCTAGGTTGGGAACTTGTTAATTTTATTCAAGTCTTTCAATTTATGTATAGATTTCTCTTAAGTAACTTTACAGATCTGGGGGACTCCTGGACGTAGAATATTATGGTAAACTGGTATGTTTGGATGCTGTCTTCCCCCACTCTCATTGATTATTAAACATAATTCAACCTGCACAGCTACAAGAGACATCTTCACAACATCCTGCATCACTAACTATCTGGTGGACAGACCACAGTTTGTAAGGCTGCAGTTATTCATGTCCGAAAACTGGTCAGTAGTACCGGAGAACGGCAGGGAACAGTTCTCTCTCCTTTTCTTCTTCCTTCTTAAAACCTCCAGAACTAAAATTACATGCAGGACTCTTTTGCAAATAATTTTTACGTAAGTATTTTTAAAGTGGTTAGTTTTAGTGCATGTACATGCTACAAAGAAAATAACTTAACTATAGCAAAATAACTTTCAAGAACTCATGGTTTTTATGGAAACAAGGCAGTTGAGTAACTTTGCCAAAAGTGACAATCTAGCATCTAGACTTATAACAATACTATTCAACAGAGCTACTGTAGGTGAAGTGACTAATAAATTCCCTGTAATACTTCAGATTACATGCTCGGAGCATTGTTCGCTATGATGTGCTTTCTGTCACAGCTTGAAAAAGAAGGCATAGCTAACTAAACATCAAGTGCAACTGAACAGTTGTAATATTTTTGATGCATAGAGGTATTTTTGGGGTTAATCCCTCTAATAAGACAATTCTACTGAAAAAGTAGCATTCTAAAACTCTATACATACTCCATAAACATATGCATGCTCTAATGACTGCAAATGTACAAGAACTTCCAACTTCTTAGAAATTTTACTCAAGATTAAGTGGACCAACTGCCAAATCTGATGCTCTCTGCTTCCATGTCTCACTACAATCCTACTCAGCTTCCAGGTCTCAAGGGGCACGCCACAGTTCATTGTAACAGACCACAGTGGGATTATAGAGGATCACAACTGACAGGTAGCATTACTTCAGAGCCTTTGGAACAGAGCCCAATGCCACCCACTACATCTATTGCTGACAATCTCCACAGGTATATTGGATAAAATTATTTAGAAACAAAGCTTCACTCTGATATATTCACCTGCTGGATCCTCAGATGTTCATGAATAGCAACCTCTAGTATCCAACAGAGAACTTTAAAGCATAAATCAGCAATTCTAACTTGCACTCCAGCTCAAAAATGAGTTTCGCCAGTTGTGTTTTAATGTAGTTGTGTATATTTGACATACTACATTATGTAAGCAATGTACCCAGAAAACTAAAGAAAAGAGGAGATATAAGAAAGGTGCTGACCTGAGATATGAGAGATGAGAAACTGAACAGGAGATTTAAGATTCCTTTAACACTGTGAACTTAATCCTACAACAACTACACAAAAAAGAAGAAAGAACAAAAACTGATTTTATTGCCACATCAATGCCAAGAACAACTCCCAATTAGAAATTAGAGCCTACAAATATTGCTGGCAAGTATTTCCACTGCTCCAGAGTCCAGTGGCGGCGCGCTTTACACCACTGCATCCGATGCTTTGCATTGCACTTGGTGATGTAAGGTTGGGATGCAGCTGCTCGGCCATGGAAATCCATTCCATGAAGCTCTCTATGCACTGTTCTTGAGCTAATCTGAAGGCCACATGAAGTTTGGAGGTCTGTAGCGATTGACTCTTGGCGACCTCTGTACACTATTTGTCTCAATATCCGCCGACCCCGCACTGTGATATCCTAGCACTTCGTGGTTGAGTTACTATCATTCCCAATCACTTACATTTTATTATAATACCACTAACAGTGGAACATTTATTAGTTACACAAACTCACAAATATATATTTAACACAAAACACTGCAACATATATCAGTTTACTGACATAACTAGCCATATTGTCCATGATTGCTATCCTGTTCCCTGCTTTCTGGACCTACTATAGTCTTGCCTTGTGCATCTCATGCATCATATGTCCTTGGCTTCATGCCAAGTGTTCTCAGGATAAGCTCAGGATCCACTGTTAGCTTATTTAACATTTAGGAGATTTTTATAAAAACTCTCCTGTGAGTGTTACGCACAACTATAAATGTAAAAAAAATTACACGTACACTTTCCTTGTTCAAGTAATTTTAATCTGTTCATTTTTAATAATTTGATTTAAAATAATATCTTTGCTGTTGCAGTATATATTTAAAATCTGGCTATCGTTTTACTACTCCTTGAGACCAAACATACAGTAGGTCAGCATGGTTCTTTCCCCAATAGGCCTATAATAGCACTTTGCAGTTGCTACTTTTGACCAGCCAGTGCAGTAATAACTCTATGGAGCTAAATTGGTAAAGATCACATTGTTATATGTGGACTATGATTGTGAATTATAAAGAAAGGAGAGTAAACTAATGGAACATCTGGTTATGTATGTTAAAAGACGATATTTTAAAAACAGGTTTTCACTCACTCACATGGGGATTTGCCCCACTTGCCACTATAGACAAGCTGCCAATATCCTTATTCATAATACAACATAGCAGACCTCAATATACTGTAAGGTTTAGTCTCCAGAACAGCCAGTGCAGATTTTAGGGTCATGGAATTGCTTTCATGAATAAATTACACTCAAGTATATCTTCACAAAAATGACTATTTCTAGACCAAATATCTTGCTTTAGAGAGTGTTTCAGGCTTGTTCTTTCCTGCCATTTGTATTGCTCATGAGAAAACGAGAAATTAGACTTTTAAAAAAACTTAAATTTGAAAGAAATTGGGGGGGGGGGATCTGTCAATTAACGCTGAAACAAAGAGTTGACTTTCATTATACTGACTCTACTGATGTGTCCAAAGTGTTTATGTGAGACATTGTGACTTACTGGAGGAGAAGGTTAGAACTGCATTTCCCCCCCTGGAGTGAATAGACTGGATGAAGCTGACAGGCGCAATAACAGAACACTAGCAGTAGGAAGGTCTTTGTCTTGTTTAGAAGCACTAACCTTTCTCTTTTGCTCTAACAGAAGTTATAGAGGTGTCTTCAGTTCTGACTTCAGCATTCTGAACACTTACTGAACACATTTTGTGCAGTCAACCGTCCGGTATAAGATGTCAAAGAAAAAGTAGTTTTTCCCAATGATTATGTTTTCTATGTTTCCCTGTTTTAAAAAGGTATTTTGGTATTTTGGGGGAAAGAGCCTTTCATAGGGCAAACTGATTTATACAGTAATCTATACCAATAACTCTATAACTATTGTTATTTGCACAGTTTATAAAGAACTGGCATACTTAAAATAATATAAAAACTGTCGTAATAGAATGCACAACGGTGCTGAGCAAATAAATGAACAATATACAGTATATGCAGGGTGTACTCAAATCCCAACCTTAGATCTTTATTCATGCTTCTTCTGTCTCAGTCCAGAAACACAGGTAAGTAAAGCTAAGGGCAAGTAAACTAAGTAATGGACAGAAAACTAGGTACAGTATCATGTTAAGAGGAACATAACTGTTTTATGCTAAACCTGTCAACAAGTAGGTCAAAATACTAGGGCTGCAACAACTAATCGATAAAATCGATAATTATCGATAATGACGAATGCCGTTATCGATTAGTTGGACTGCGCGACCACAAGATGCACAAATACACAAAGATACGCACAGATACACAGCCGCTCGCGCAATGGAGGTCTGCAGGAAAAAAGCGCGCGCCTATGGCGTTATATTCCTGCCACAATTCTGAGCGCGCGGTTTGACATTTTGAGAGAAGACAAAGCACTCTATGCGCGTGCAGTGTCTCCACTGCGCGCTCAACAGCTCGATTCTGCGCGTGCAGTGACTCCACTGCGCGCTCAACAGCTCGATTCTGCGCGTGCAACGTCTCCCCTGCTCGCGCAACATGTTCTCCGCGCACGCGCGACTCTGCCTGTACACTCGCTCAACTTTGTCCAGGGTTACAAAACTGCCACAAAACCAGCCAATCACAGACTTCCACACACTCCTTCTGATTGGCTGTTCCTTCACTATCAGCTGGCAATATCTGCATTTATTGTTAAAATGCTGTATTTTGCATACTCAAATGCTGTTATTTATTATTATTATTTTTTTTTTTTTTCGAAAGAGACAAGTCAGCATAAGTGAGTTCATTCAAAAAAGAAATCCCCCATGCACTCCTCAACAAGCAGCCACTATAACAGATTCCATCCAATATAATAAGTGTACAACAATTGTTTTGCTTTATTTATTAATTAATTTATTTATATTTTAGATATTTAGAGGAGTTTTATTGTTCAAAAACAAACTTTGTATTTAATTTAAGGTTTAAAATGTAAAAATTAAAGATCATTAAACTCCATATGTGGCTTTTGCATTTTTAAAGTTTAGTTTTATACATAACTAATACCCTGATTTATGGTTTTATATAGTTATAAGCAAAACATCAAATTAAAGCAGCGTTGAGTTTTTTATCCGATTAATCAATTAATCGAAGAAAAAAAATCGCCCAACTAATGGATTATCAAAATAATCGTTAGTTGCAGCCCTACAAAATACTCATGCATAATTAAAACGATAGCCTGAAGACATAGTGTAGTTCAGCTGTTTTTATACTTGAGATATGCCAAAACAATTCAACCCTAAAACTAAGAATGACAACATTCTTTTTCTTCACCTCATTGTCAGTATTGTCCTGCTGACTGACCAGAACCAAGACTAGAATGTACTATATATTTGGTTACATTATTTGTAGAAGCAGATCCATTAGTCTGTCTGTCTCTCTGTCTGTCTATTAGTCTATCCAAAACAATTATTTATAAATTACAACTGGAACGGCAAAAACTACTCAATCTCAAAGTGCACACTTTAATTGCTAAAGCCTTTTTAAACTGTATGCATATGTCCTGTGGCCCAGCTGAAAAACACTAAAAAACAACAACAACAAGAAAATTAATGGACTGAAATGCTAATCTAAATTAATTCCTTCAAATTATTTGTTTATGGTTCAACATAAGTCAGCTCTTCTACACAATAACACCTCGGAAAATAAACTACAAATACAGTAGACCTACTAATTAAGGCTCACCCTGTCAAAACATGAATATTTTATAAGTGGTATGAAAATATCACATTTGCATTAATAATTACTGCCAGCCCTCATCAGAAGCTGCAGCACTGGTGAGTAATGAGGCCTTGAAAAGAAACAGTAATTTTGATCACAAGGCAAACTCCATTACTTGACAGAGATACCTGTTCAATTGCAATCTCAGGAAGCTCAGGACAGTTCCTTTCAGTTTTAGGAGAGAGAGTACTGACCCATATGCAGAGACTTAAGGAAGGGATGGCCATATTTAGGGAACCGTATTCACATTTCAGTTACATTTGTTTAATGTGGAGTTGATACTAAACATTTAGCATCTTTGGTATTAAAAACTTCCAACTAGGGGCATCCGGTATGGGCTACAATAGTGTTGCAAATGTTATGCACAATAGCTGTCAGGTCTCAGTTATATAAGATTCTGAGCTTGAATGGTGTTTACTTGGAGTGATGGAGGAACAGAGCTATTATCAGTGTCACTGCGTAACAGTTTCATGCAACCTTAGTATGCCATGCTGAAATGCATTTCCGGCATATAAATCATCACAGAGGAGACATTTAAATTAGAGCCATTGCATATCTTAAGGGTAAAAATTAAGATACGCAAAGTGCAGCAGATGAATGCTCAGTAGGCATATCCTTAAAACTGTTGGGCCTTTTTATTTACATGAAAGCTAAATTATGAAATACACTGGCAAATCAAATAATACATTTAAAGCATGATATGAACAGTTTGACAGGAATTAGATAAATGCCATTTTCTGACTTTTTACGGATTTTGGAAAATGATTATTCTTTGACACACAAGACTGTCTACAACAAAACATTTAATTTTAAAAAGCAACTTTTTATTTTCGAAGCTTTATACAAGTTTCACATTTGACGACACATAGCAGCCAGATTTTCCTTCAAAAGCTGTTATCATGATGTGCCAAATGAAACACTGCTTTCTGTCACAGGATCAGTGAAGCACACACAAACCGTGCCTGGCAAAGAAAAAGTGACCACCTGGATTTAACAAAGCAAATTGTTAAAGATTTTCCATTGGATAATTACAGAAGTGATTAATTTGGTTCAGATGGCAACAAGTTTAACCCTTATTTAACCCTAAGTGTTGCAGTGAGTAGCTTAATTTTTAAACAACCATGTCAGAAGACGTATGCAGTGGTCATTTTTGAGCAAGAAATATGATCTGAGTGGCATCTTTTAAGTAGCAAGTCGCCCATTCCACTGAGCCGAATTTGCTCCCGAATCTACACCAAGGCACATTTGTTACCACTTCTGGAGAGCTCTATAGAGGTCGGTAATGGCTGGTTTTGCACGTACATGCACATGGTGACCCCACTGCGCATACGCCTTACACCTTACCCTGAAATTTACAATGTCTGTATTTATTTTAATCATACATAAAACAGTGCATCACTATTTTCACAATTTTTTTTGTCATTTTTTAATAATCATGTTTATTCGCCTTAGTGTTCTTAGGAATGTTAGTGTTCAAAGTGCTACATGATTTAAATCAATGCAAATATTTTAATGTCATTTGGATTCTTTGGATAATAATATGTCACTGCCCTCAATGTTTAATACTACAGCTGGTGCATTTGTGTGCAGCTAACTGTTGTGATCATGCAGCTATAAATGTATGTTAATTACAAACGGATTACGCAAATATTACTTTTCTACACTTGGATAGAACAAAATGGTGGAGTCTTATGTCGGTGCGATATATGTAAGACAGTGCGGGCAGGACATGTGTCCCATTCCATGATTATAGGTCAGCATCTATAACAAGACGGTACGAGGTTATCATATTTAACACCTCAGTAGTAGTTTGCAATAGTCTGTAGCATCGTTTTAATTTCGCTTAATGTTGGTAGTGACGGTTTCATCATCAATTATTTAGGGTTTGGTGGAACATTGTTAAATTCCTTCCTAAACGGCTTACTGTTGAAACATTATTATGTCACTAACATGTCATTATTGCCTCGTGTCAAAATGCACTGTAGAGTCGTTTTCATGTAATTAAATTCAAATCGGAAGAAATCAGGAAAGGTCGGTATCAAATCTGGCTCAGTGGAACGGGGGTATAAGGAATGAAGAGACAGTGGGTTTGTGACTAAAGTAAGATAGATCAGCATTAGTTCTTGTTGGAATGACACACTGGAAGTTGCTAAAAGCTTTTTCAGATCCCTACCCATTACACTAAAAAGTGAGACAATACATCTGTCTCTGAGTAATCTGTCAGACTCTCAATCTCCATTACAAATTCGCATTCATGAATATAAACAAAAAAAATCCTCATTTCTGTGCATGTCTGAGGGTTGTGGTATATTTTTTTATTCTGCTTTACCCTCTCACTAGACACTGAACAGGATTATCTTTGCAAGAAATACATTAATGACAGAAACAAAGCAAGATCAGCACAAACACTTTTTCACATTATCAGAAAAACATGAAAACACACACACACACACACACACGCACGCACACACACTGCATCCTGGGTTGAAGTAAGATAAAAATAATGACATACATTTCTTTTTGTGTTCTGAAAATCAAACCTTCTGGAAACAGTATGAAGAAACAGTCTCTGCATTGTTTTTTCGCTGTAGCTAAAGCTTAACAGTGCATTGGACCATCTGACTGCTGCCAGCTTGCACTAATGAGAAGTAAATACCAAACAGAATATTCAAGCAAAGCTTTGAAATTATGTGTTATATTTAGCAGAGTGGAAGCAACTGCCATGCTACCATATGTGTGGCTACACAAATGTGCACACAAGCACATGCACACAAACTCCTTGAATAATATCTCTGTACTACTGAGACTGTCAGTATCGAAAGATGATCATAGAACGAGTCTTATCTGGACTTGCAAATTCAAGTTCATAAAACACCAAAATTATAATTTGCGTGATCAGCTACACATGATTACCTTTATTATCTAACAAAAGAAGCAAAGCAGGAACAAAGGAGAAGCTGGAAGAACATTGACTACTGTCAGATTAAACGGTGAGCCAAAGTAAATGAATATTTACACAAAGTACTGACACACTTGCTCTACTAACCTTTTTGGTGAAATCCATGGCTTTGAGGATGGAAAGGTTGAGTGTCTCCAGGGATGCAAGCACACCTTCATAGTCCCCCATGTGTTTGGCAAAGTAGTCTAGGTAATAAGGCAAGCATAAGGAAAACACTTAAGGAACTAGTTTACCATTTCAATGAAAACCCACATTTTCAGAATCTAAGATTATTTTTTAATTAATATAGTGTAAATTTTACACAAATATGAAGGAAATAAACAGACACCTATAGTTTTACAATAAAATGCATACACAAAATTTGTTGCCATGATTGTATGTACTAGGGGTGTACAGTAGCAGCACACACAAGCCATGGTTTTTAATATTTTGGGTACAGTAAAGTGAAAAAATATCATCTATGATGACTGTACTTAGAACATTTCGATCTTAAAAAACGTAGATAACGCTCCAAAAAAAGAATATATACATGCAATTTTATTAAAACATCAACATATCCTTTTAACAACATATATACCAGAGTCTCACACAAACACACAGTCTTTTTCAAAAGTTAGTACCCCTTCTTTTAATTCTATGTTTATAAAAATAAAATAAAAATCTGTTGATTGTAGAGGGTCTCAGTATTAGGCAATTACAACCTCAGACAGACTACATGACAATTTATGAAACTTTTAAACTTTTTTCACCATGACATTACTTATTAACAAAAATGTTTCTAAAACATGTGGCCAATTCTAAGTAACCCCCATGATAGCTTGTAGATCCACCTTTAGCAGCAATAACTTGAATTAATCATTTCCTGTATACGTTTATTTGTCTCTCACACCATCTTGGATGAATTATGGCCCATTCTTCTTTACAATATTCCTACCATTCTTTAAGGTTTTGGGTATTTGCACAGCTCGCAGGTCCCACAACAGCATTTCAGTTAAGTTGAGTTCTAATCTTTTATTAGACCATTCCATAACCTTGCTCCTTTAATTTTTTAGCCATTCTGATGTACATTACCGTGTGTGGTTCCAATCCAGTTTAGCTGACAAACAATACTCTAGAGGAGTTCATGGTTGACTTAATGATTATATATACTGTGTATATATATATATATATATATATATATATATATATATATATATATATATATATATATATATATATGGTTCAACTAAAGTTATGTTCATTGGTCAGAACTGATATCTTTACGTTTCATATATTGGAGGACCCGAAACCAGCGGCAGAACATTTTCTGTCTGTATGTTTGTCTATCCAGACAGATTTTGTCACAGAATCACGCAAAACTGGCTGGACAGAATTTAATAAAACTTTGACAGCACTTAGGTATTTGCCTCATGTCAAACCTGTGCCATAGAAGAAAATTGTTAAAGTTATGAGCAGTTATGTGCCAGATTATGTCACATCATCACTTAAAACTGGCTGGACAGAATTTTTTGCAGTGCTAAGCTATCTGCCTTAAGTTTAACCTGCACTATACATGGATATAATAAGATTTAATAGGCTACTTTAAAATATGCTACTAATAATCCACTTGCTCAAGGTAAACAAACATCTCTACCAATAATAGAAAAAATAAAAAAGAATATTTGTACTGGGACCATTTAATATTTTCACCACAAAAAATAGCACCGTTCAAAAGTCAATTTTAACGTGCTGGAGGAGGTTTTCCCTGTCGTAGGTTACTTCACACACACACACACACACACACACACACACACACACACACACATTGTATATGTAAGTGATTCTTGATTCAACAGGTCTGGTCAGTATATATATTTCTGACATTTTTGGGTGATTTAATACAGTTAAACCTTGGATTGCGAGCATATGTGTAGGACAACTTTTAGAGAAAAACCATTGTCTCAGTTGTGATCATGTGACACTCTGCCAGACAAAGCGCTTGCATACTTCTTGTATATCTACCCCTTGTTTATTAGTTACAATAAGTTAAGTGTGTTATTAAGTTACAATAACACTCGCAGACCAAGTGACTTGCAATCCAGGGTTCCACTGTATTTGTGTTAGCAAGCAGTTGTACAGGTGTATCTGATGAAGGGAATGCTAAGTCTATACCGTATTTGTATATATGGACATGTACAATTTCGATTTTAAAAATAACGTTAAAAGCATTAGTTTGATTTAACCATTAAAATCTAGTTAAAGACTTGATTCACTCAGATCACAATGCACACCGAACTGAAAAAGTCATCTACCAACCGGTACAGTATGACTATGCATACCGTTACACCCCTAATGATTACTAATTGTTTCATTTTACCTTTCAGATGTGAACATATCCACCTTTAAGGTGTAGCACCTTTCATTGCTACAAGTAAAATTCTAGACTCAGCAACATTATTTAGCAATAAAATTAAGTCATGACAACCTGAATGTACTGAATGACCAGGTTATCCCATCAATGTATTTTTTTCCTTCCCAGATGGCATTTTCCAGGATGACAATGCCAAGATTCATTAGGCTCAAATTGTTAAAGAGTGGTTCTGGGCACATAAGGAGTCATTTTCACGCATGATTTGGCCACCATATAGTCCTGCCCTTTATTCCATTGAAAGTCTTTGGGATTTATTTGAGAAGACTTAATGAGGTGGGGGTCAACTTTGCCATCAATTCTTCACCAACAATTACTGCAACTTTGAACAGAAGTTTGTTGGGACAATGTCACATTGATGCATGGTGTAATCAAAGCTAAGGATGGTCCAATAAAACATTAGTGTGTTTGACACTTTTTTGGTCAGGCAATATATTTTATAGATAATCGATACCTACAACTATCAACTCGTCCCTTTTGCATTTCCTTTATTTGGATAGTCCAACTTATACATCTCAAAGGTTAATGGATCACTTTACTATTCTATTACTATGTGACAATTTGTTCTTATTTCGACACATTATGAAGGTGAAAGAGAGTTACACTTATTATGGTATATTATTGAAAAAAAAAAAACAGCTTCAGAACGTTCTATATTATTTGTAGTAATCTGAGTTTCTAAAACAGATTAACTAAATATTGTGTTCCTGATTCCTACATTGGTGCAATCATTCATAAAATCAATATCAATTTACACATTCATTATACAGTACACATGCAGATGGGTATACAAAGCTCCTATGCACTGTACGGAAGGACAAGTTGCTGTTGCAAACAAGATGGAATTGGAGGCAAGTATGATAATATTCATCACATTATTCATGCAAATTAGGTGCATTAACATGCAGTTTTTCTCCCACTAAACCGACACACATATATGGACAGTTCGTTTGATACTCACCACAAAGTTCCTTAGTGTCAACATTACTAAAGCATCACAGCAATGATGGTGGCATATAAAGGGATAAAGGAGAGTCAAGATAACAGTGGAATAAGAGACAATAAAGAATCCTTACGTGCAGATAAATCACAGGAATGAAAATCAAATTAGATCCCTTAGGTGCTTACAAACATTCACCTGCATGAAATGTTTAATGGAAATAATCCTCCAAAGGCTAATCAGTAAAGTAAAAAAAAAAAACCTCAGTGAAAAACGGCTTAGTATGTAAATCAAAGAACAGCAATTACCAATGAACAACACAAAAAGGAAAGTACATAGAGGTGATAGGGCACTAAATTGTCCTGGTGCTGACTTATGCTAAATTCAAAGGATGAGCACTAATTACCTCGTATATAATAATAACACCTGTGTTTGTCTTACCATAAAAGCTTGTGCTCTAGTTCAAATATGTGCTGATCGCGTAACAAGTTTGATCAGGTAAACCTTATCTCTAAGGACCCAGAAGGGAAAATGAAGAGTGAGTTATAGTGAAGTTGAGGGACGATAATGAAAAGACCAAAGCCAATATAGACTTTAGGGGACAGCAATTCACATGTCCTGTCTCCTATCCATCTGCCTCTTTCATCAGTGCCAGCTTCCATTTTTCCACCACCACTTTTGATCTAGAGATTTTTTTATTCCTTTGCCCTTAACTTAAAATAGAAGAACCATCAACTAAAAAGAAAAAAGAGGCACCTCATCCACTTCCATCTTAAAAAGAGCATAAAAAATAAGCATGACATTTGTGGAAGACTAACATTAACCCCTGCTAACAAATCTTATGCCACTCCTTTTCCCCTAAAGCTCTTGAAGTTCACCTCACAATGGCAGCCTTTCTAATGATGAAGACTTGAACAGGGAAGGGCAGGAAAATCAGTCAGACATCAAACCCTGTCTTTCAACCATAAAAAAGCCACAGTAGTGTCATAAGTAAAACCCACAGTAAATCATAAGATACCTTAATGTGCATGCATGTGTACATATACTACAGCATCTACAGTGTATATAATGCGACGTACAGTTTTTTAAAATTTTTATTTTATTATTATTTTTTTACCCATAATGCTTTATTAAAACCTGTAAGGATTGGGAAGAACCATCATCTTTTAGAAAGAATCGTGGTTGGAAAAACACCCTAAATGAGCAAGATGGAAGATCACTTAAGGGCTTAATGGAATCATAAAAAGTCATAAAGTCCTAAAATAATAGTAAAACTCACGGCTGTGCTCAATTGTGAAAGTGAGAGCATTTTCACGTGTACAATGCAAAGAAAACAATTGATTGCTGTGTTGCCTTAAGAAAACCATTTACTAATGAGGCTAATCAGGGAAAAAGGATTCAATTTGCTAGTGAGCATAAAGAGGATTGGAAAAAGGTCATGTGGTCTGATGAGTCCAGATTCACCCTGTTACAGAGTAATGGGAGCATCAGGGTAAGAAAAGCTGCAGATGAAATGATGCACCCATCATATGCCCAGTGCCTGAAGGTAGTGCCACAAGCTATGTCATGAAATGTTATGATCTGTATTTGCAGTGAATATACTGAATGAACAGGTTTTTTCAGTAAGATCTTTTTCTTACCTGATAGCATGGGCATATGCCAAATGTATTCCATAAAATACATATAGTAGCGCACTAGCTTTCCATGTTATGCTACTTTTAATTAAAGTCTGGCACAGAGAGAGGCTATTTAAGAGCAGAATAAGTGGAATAAGGATATGTGTGGGTGGAGCAAAATAACTGATTAAATAAATAAGGAAATCCTAATCTGTTAACAATAAATGGTATTTGCAGAATTGTTGTGCAAAATAAATTTTCCAATTGAGATCATCAGCATATCAAATAAACAACAAGCATGCTGATATCCAATTAAGCAGCACCCCCCCCCCTTTCTGGTGATATTGCTTAATTATATCCCAGTAAACTGGTAACATGATCATCTACGCCTGTTGGCACCAAAGGCTAGCCCATCAAGTCTGATCCCACAGAAAAGCCAATGTAGCACAAACTGATAAAAAAAAAAAAGTCAGTGCTGGCCACAACAGAAAGGTATCAGAACTCCCAATGCACCACAGCTTGCAGGCAAACAGTTCAAGGTTATTGAATGTCCTCCAAATTCTCCAGATTTCAATCCGACTTAGCATCAGTGGAATCCATGAAAGCCCCATCTCACAACCAAAGGCACTCAAAGGTTGCTACTCAAATGAAAAATTTGTCAACTATTTTTCTAAGTAAAGCTTTAAATTACCCAAGTATGTTTGTGTGTATGTGAATGCCAGTGATGTCCTGGTGTCCCATCACTCTTGCCTTTTGCCCAGTGTTTCTAGAACCTAGATCCATAAGGATTAACTGGATAAAGATGAATGTATGAATGAATAAATAATAAATCTAAATTAGCAAATTTTATTCAATTGAAATTCAAAGCAATACAAACAAACAAGTGAATGTGACTAATTAAATTACACTCTGGAAGAATAATTTTACTATCTTCTATTTATCATCTTCAACCGTTTGCTCTCCTCTGTCCTCCCCTCCTCCTGTTGTCCCTATTATTCCTTGATTCTCAACATTATTCTTTATAACTCTGCCCCACATTGTACCCTGCCCCTGTACACTGTTCTACTCTTATCATTTTACTATGATTTCTCTGTCGTTTTCCTGCCCTCTTTGCCTTTGGGCTCTAGTGGTTCATTATATCTTAAGTAATGTGATGCGGAATTAGAGAACAAGTAGCACAGGCCACCAGCACACACTCAACTTTTACATAATTTATTCTGAAATGTGATTAAAGGCAATGCACACAGTGGAGCATCCCTGGCACCAGAGAGACCTGAGATACACACACACACACGCCACCACTAATGTTAAAAAATATGGCACAAGTACTGTAAACACACAGTGGAGGGACGATGCAATAGTAGCTATTAAGAGACAGAGAAACAGAGAACGAAGACTGCAAGGCACCTATTACGTTTGGCTTCACAAATGCAAATGATTAAATAGTTAAAGATGATATAAAGTGCCTACAGCTCCTTCTTTCTACTCGCTCTACAGACTAGATTTTCACCAATTTTCGCCTGTGAGTTCAAATTATTTTCAGTTCTTTTTGTGAAGGTGCTCCAGTAACACATTTACCAGCCACTCCAGTCATATTAAACTGGATATTCACCTGGTATTATCAGAATCAATGGTGTGGAAAAGATTCTCCAATTCCTCTTCATTCAGAGTCCCGTCAGAGAAGAAGGCCTGGAACTCATCCAGGGAAAGCTTTCCATCATCTGCAAGAGGACAAAGAGAAAGCAAGAGAAAAAAGGTTTAGCTAAATGCCATGTATTAACAGCATTGCACACTGGCAGAGCCAGATGTTTGTATTTGGATTCAGACAGATGTTAAATTAAGTGCAGGCCCACAGGAGACAACAGATACCACAATTTCTTGATTAATACACATACAGTTCTGGGGGGGAAACGTACACCCACTGTCAAGTCTATGTATTTATTTATCAGCTTAAAGAACAATTACATGGACCTCATTAATCTCTACAAACTAACAAATACCATCAAGCATCAACAAAACCACAAAAAGACTTTAATATGTAGTTATATATTTCTAGGCGGCACGGTGGTGTAGTGGTTAGCACTGTCGCCTTGCACCGCCAATGGATTAATCCACTACTCAAAAACTAGGTGGAAAAGAATCAGTATAAGCTATAATTCAGTAATATACAGAACCACCAATAGCAAAAGAAATGAGAAAAAAAAGGTTTCTTTAGGAGATTTCTGTCTGTCACATAGTTTTTGTCCGTCTCTTTGCTACAGTTCTTTAACGTTTGAGGGCATCTGTCACTGTTTGACTCTCAATATACAAACACTGCAAAGTGTAGTCGGTACCATGAGTAGTTATCATTTCTCAACTCTATCATTTCTGAAATTCAGTTTTCAGAATTGTCTTCTGTACACCACAAAAAATGGATTTGAAATGAAGAAGGCACAATGTTACTGAAGTGTAGAAGTTGAGGATTAATTCAAATGGATTGACACAAACCATTTAGGATTTACAGCATTTTTATTTTACATAGTCTTTTCATATATACAGGCACAAAAGTAATTGGACAATTGTCTGATAAGCAGTTTCATGACCAGATGTGTCTTTGTTATTTCATGACAAATTAAGGAGATAAAACATCTGGAGTTGATTTTACGTAAAGAGTGTCTGTTAATATGCAGTATGCAGTCCAAAGAGGTGACAATGCAAATGAAGAAAGCCATTATTTGGTAGAAAGGATACAGCTGAACCATTAGTAAAACCAAGAGACAGATTCATGAATGTAAACTTCATGAAGGTTTTCCTCAAGATGCAAACCACTGATAACACTCAAGAATAGAAAGGCCAGATTAGAATAGCTAAAAATAATTGATTGGTGATCAGTAGCAGTATGATGAATTCTGAAACGTAAAGGGTTATACTTTCTGTTCACTGACATCAATAGACTGTTGCATTCTTCTTTAGTAATGCTTTTCCAGGCGTGTACTGCTTCTTTGAATTGTTTATTTTGCAGTGTTTCTTTCTTCACTCCCCTCGTCAGGTAGTGAAATGCATGCTCAATTGAGTCAAGGGCTGGTAAATGACTTTCCTGATGAAGTCCTTTGTTGTGCTGACAGTGTGTTATTCTCTTGCTGCCTGAAGCTCCTCCCAATTAGATTGGATGCATGTCTGTGTTAGACTGTATAGACTGTTTCTATAGACTTCTGAACTCATTCTGTTGCTTCTGTCATGAGGCACAGGAATGTTGTTTTGAGTGGATTATATTTTTGTCATTGGTGTTGTTTTTCTTGCCTGACCCTTTTGACCTGTGAATTCGTTTTTTTTTCAGCACATTTAAAAATCGGCTATGCCCACTGCTTGTGCCATACAGTAGCTCTGATCTGTTTTTAAAGTAGTCTGATCCAATTTTGAAAGTAGTTATTCTATCGACATATCTCTGGTTCGATGTTGGTGTATCCTTTCATTATTTTTTTTTACCAACAAATGCAGTCATCACAGCCCAAACCCAGGGAGTAACATCTTTGCAGCAACCTTTCCAGTAGTGGCAAACACACAGTCCATAAACACTGCTGCCAAAACGACACCATTAATAATTACATTACACAACCTCCCCACATAAAACTAATTCAATCCAAATAAGGTTTAAGAGGAACCTTGCTATGAGAAAGATCAATAAACTGTGCACTAGACTGGATCAGTTTTTCCTCAGTAATCAGACATGAACTCCTGCTGAGTGGATGGTTCAGTAGTATGCGCCATCATATAATGGAAAAAAAGCTGGCCTGGACTGCAAATATCCACCAGCTTTAACTATTAATTAATCACATGTGACACATACGCACAGAGTTAAATATGCAAAAAAGATAGCGGTGGAGAGATGTGTTTATTAAAAGGACATATGTACTCTTATTTATACTTTGCTATAACAGGTTAGACAGGTTGATAGGTGGTTTGACAGTCAAAGTGCTGACTCAACTATTGTACCTTTTACTGTAATGGCACGCCTATTGATCCAGGAGATACAATTCATCACAGTAGAAGACTATCAACAGGGGGGGGGGGGGGGGGC